>NW_026493893.1:0-21565 GCF_026875155.1 Cherax quadricarinatus
GACCTTCCCTACCCACTCTACCTGAGGTACCCAGCGAGTGAGCAGTCTCCTTATATCCCAGGCTTAACAAATAGGGAAAGCATATGAAGGTACAAATAAAAATGGGACCTATTCTATAGTTTACTTAATAACATAAAAGGGCTAGAATACAACATATCCTGATGGAAATTTACACAATATAACAATTGACCTATGAGACTTATTACCAGGGGGGAAGGGTAGATGTTATCAGTAACACGGACTAGTACTCACTCTTAATTCACCGACCAGCTGACCCGAGATTCCCAATGCAGGGTCCACTAAAACCACGCGGCTGTCCAGAGCTCTCGCTCCCCGGACCTGCCACCAACAACCTCTTTGCCCCGCTGTTCCCTGGGCTTATATTGTAGTCAAAGTACCCCCTCCCCAATGGTGTATGTACCACGTCTTACGACCTGACGCCGAGGTCTGACGCCGTTAAGAACAAAAGACCTCAAACGTGGGCGTGACTACCCGACATTTGCTAAGGCAGGTGTGACCATATAATTAGGTCTCCCTAGAGACCTCACAAGCCCATCTGAACTGCATCACAGTGTGTGTGTGTGTGTGTGTGTGTGTGTGCGTACTCACCTAGCTGTACTCACCTAGTTGAGGTTGCAGGGGTCGAGCTCAAGCTCCTGGCCCCGCCTCTTCACTGGTCGCTACTAGGTCACTCTCCCTGAACCGTGAGCTTTATCATACCTCTGCTTAAAGCTATGTATGGATCCTGCCTCCACTACATTGCTTCCCAAACTATTCCACTTCCTGACTACTCTATGGCTGAAGAAATACTTCCTAACATCACTGTGATACATCTGTGTCTTCAACTTCCAACTGTGTCCCCTTGTTGTTGTGTCCCATCTCTGGAACATCCTGTCTTTGTCCACCTCATCAATCCTCCAGTATTTTTTTAAGTCGTTTTTCATGCCCCCCTATCTCTCCGTCCTCCAGTTCGCAGGTTTATTTCCCCCTCCCTCAGGGAAATTCTGCTCGTATCTGTCCCTTGCCTTCTCTCTTCCTTAGGCTCTATTTTCCAAACCCCTATCCCGTAGGCATACCTCTACCGGGAAAGGGGCCTGAACGATTTCTTATTTATTCGTGCTTGGTTGAGGGGTTCAAATGGTGCCCCATAATCGCAGTATTTTGGGTTAAGGTGTCATTCCCGAGATTTCCCTTTTTAAATCCCCCAAATCTTTTCCTGAGGTTTGTAAGGGCCCCCTAACCCGCAGCGGTTTTTTGGTTGACAACTTCAGAATTTGCCTGGTGGGTTAACTCCCCCAAAACATTCCTGGAAGGTTGACGGGCCGTCCAATCCTCTGGTTTCTTTTCCTGAATCTTTCCAAAGAACTTTCCTTTATAACTTCCCCAATTTTCCCTCTACAAACCCTTTTGGGTCTTCGACACCTTCGGAGGGTCCTATTCCTTCCATCATGTCATTCACAAATACCAGAAACAGCACTGGTCCTTGGACTGACCCCTGTGGGACCCCGCTGGTCACAGGTGCCCATTCTGACACCTCGCCACGTACCATGACTCGCTGCTGTCTTCCTGACAAGTGTGTGTGTGTGTGTGTGTGTGTGTGTGTGTGTGTGTGTGTGTGTGTGTGTGTGTGTGGTGTGTGTGTGTGTGTGTGTGTGTGTGTGTGTGTGTGTGTGCGCGCGTGTGTGTGTGTGTGTGTGTGTGTGTGTGTGTACTCACCTATATGTACTCATCTACATGTGGTTGCAGGGGTCGATTCACAGCGCGTTCGTGTGTGGACAAAGTCAATAAAATACGTATAAACGTTTAAGTTACGATACATAGGTCTGATTAATTTATCCATGGCTGCATTATCTCTCATCTCGTCTTCCAGTTCCATATCTCTTTTATGTTTTGTCATTTATTATCCCCTTCCCCGTCATCCCAACATTTTTTTATGGACATTGGGATTTAATGTTAAGAATTAATCTAAGTCTGCTCGAAATGCCTAGCCATGCTAGGTGTCCTAGTGGCCCCCTCTCTACTTAGTATTTTATAACATGTAAACCACACAATACCCATAACCTGTAAACCCCACATTGTAACCCTTATAGAGAATAAACTTGAATTGAATTGAACTGTAACCAGGTATACCCGGTGGGAGACCTTTTTGTAGTTGATTGATTTGTTTTTATTTCTCTTCTTCCAAAGATTCGTTATTATTTCGTTGATAGTACAGGAAAGCCTCAGCAGATCGGCTTCAAATTTTCAACGGTGGGGTATGACCAACCAGGGCAACAACCATGCAATTATTGGCATGTGCATGATCCATATGACCTAAGTTGTAAAACCCACTCTCTCTCTCTCTCTCTCTCTCTCTCTCTCTCTCTCTCTCTCTCTCTCTCTCTCTCTCTCTCTCTCTCTCTCTCTCTCTCTCTCTCTCTCTCTCCTCTCTCTCTCTCCTCCTCTCTCTCTCTCTCTCTCTCTCTCTCTCTCTCCTCTCTCTCTCTCCTCTTTTTTTTTTTTTTTTTACGCAGGGTTTGACAAGGTTAAGGATCCCTAGCTTTATTGACAAGCTATTCACAGGTTAAGGATTCCTAACTTTATTGGTAAGCTAAGAGCTGTTACCTATATCAGCTCATTCTCTCTCTCTCTCTCTCTCTCTCTTTCTCTTTCTCTCTCTCTCTCTCTCTCTCTCTCTCTCTCTCTCTCTCTCTCTCTCTCTTTCCATTTTTCTCAGGTTAGTCATACTCAATATTGCAGAAAGTGATATGTTAGTCTGACTCTGCGAGCTGTGTAAGCATGAAGTCAGGTTCTGTTGCTATGTGTTGCTGTGTGGTTACTGCTGTGGGTGTTGTTGTGCGTGTGTGCATATGTGTGTGTGCATATGTGTGTGTGTGTGTGTGTGTGTGTGTGTACATGTGTGTACTCACCTAATTGTACTCACCTAATTGTGGTTGCAGGGGTCGAGACTCAGCTCCTGGCCCCGCCTCTTCACTGATCGCTACTGGGTCCTCTCTCTGCTTCCTGAGCTTTGTCATACCTCTTCTTAAAACTATGTATGGTTCCTGCCTCCACTACTTCACTTGCTAGGCTATTCCACTTGCTGACAACTCTATGACTGAAGAAATACTTCCTAACGTCCCTGTGACTCGTCTGAGTCTTCAGCTTCCAGTTGTGACCCCTTGTCCCTGTGTCCCCTCTCTGGAACATCCTATCTCTGTCCACCTTGTCTATTCCCCGCAGTATCTTGTATGTCGTTATCATGTCTCCCCTGACCCTTCTGTCCTCCAGTGTCGTCAGTCCGATTTCCCTTAACCTTTCCTCGTACGACATTCCCTTGAGCTCTGGGACTAGCCTTGTTGCAAACCTTTGTACTTTCTCTAACTTCTTGACGTGCTTGACCAGGTGTGGGTTCCAGACTGGTGCTGCATACTCCAATATGGGCCTAACATACACAGTGTACAGTGTCTTGAACGATTCTTTCTTAAGGTATCGGAACGCTATTCTCAGGTTTGCCAGGCGCCCGTATGCTGCAGCGGTTATTTGGTTGATGTGTGCCTCCGATGATGTGCTCGGTGTTATGGTCACCCCAAGGTCTTTCTTCCCTGAGTGAGGTCTTGTAGTCTTTGTCCACTTAGCCTATACTCTGTCTGCGGTCTTCTTTGCCCCTCCCCAATCTTCATGACTTTGCATTTGGCTGGATTGAATTCGAGAAGCCAGTTACTGGACCACATGTCCAGCCTCTCCAGGTCTCTTTGCAGTCCTGCCTCATCCTCGTCCGATTTAATTCTTCTCATCAACTTCACGTCATCTGCGAACAGGGACACTTCAGAGTCTATTCCTTCCATCATGTCGTTCACATATATCAAAAATAGCACTGGTCCTAGAACTGACCCCTGTGGGACCCCGCTCGTAACAGGCGCCCACTGTGATACCTCTTCACGTACCATGACTCGTTGCTGCCTCCCTGTCAGGTATTCCCTTATCCATTGCAGTGCTCTCCCTTTTACATGCGCCTGATCCTCCAGCTTCTGTACTAATCTCTTGTGGGGAACTGTGTCAGAGGCCTTCCTGCAGTCTAGGAAAACGCAATTTACCCACCCCTCTCTCTCGTGTCTTACTTCTGTTACCTTGTCATAAAACTCCAGGAGGTTTGTGATACAAGATTTGCCTTTCATGAACCCATGCTGGTTTTCATTTATAATCTTGTTCCTTTCCAGGTGTTCGACCACTCTCCTCCTGATAATCTTCTCCATGACTTTGCACACAATACATGTCAGAGAGACAGGTCTGTAGTTTAGTGCCTCGTTTCTGTTTCCTTTCTTAAATATGGGGACTACATTAGCTGTCTTCCATTTCTCAGGTAGTTGCCCAGTTTCAAGGGATGTGTTGAAGATTGTGGTTAGAGGCATGCACAGCATCTCTGCTCCTTCTCTAAGGACCCATGGGGAGATGTTGTCCGGTCCCATCGCCTTTGAGGTGTCAAGGTCACTTAAAAGCTTCTTCACCTCCTCCTCAGTTGTTCGTATGTCATCCAACACTTGTTGGTATATTCCCTCTGATGTTCCCTTCTGTGCTGTCTTCCCACAGCCCTTCCTGTCTCTACTGTAAAAACTTCCTTAAATCTCCTGTTCAGCTCCTCACATACCTCCTGATCATTTCTTGTGAGTTCTCCACCTTCTGTCCTTAATCTGATCACCTGGTCTTTGACTGTTGTCTTCCTCCTGATGTGGCTATACAACAGTTTCGGGTCAGTCTTGATTCTCGATGCTATGTCATTTTCATACTGTCGCTGGGCCTCCCTCCTTACCTGTGCGTACTCATTCCTGGCTCTGCGACTGCTCCCTATTTTCGTGTGTTCTCTGCCTTCTGTACTTTTTCCATTCTTTATTGCACTTTGTTTTTGCCTCCTTACACCGTCGGGTAAACCAGGGCTCGTTCTGGTCTTCCTGTTGTTACTGTTGCCCTGGGAATAAACCTTTCCACTGCCTCCTTGCTTTCCTGCCAGTTCTCTGTCCCACTGGACCTCCCGCAGGAAGTTCTTCAACCCTATGTAGTCCCCTCTTTTATAGTCAGGCTTTTCCCATTCAACTCCTGTTATTCTCTCCACTTGCAGCTCTACTATGTATTCAAAGCACAGAACCACGTGGTCGCTAGCTCCTAGGGGACTCTCATACTTGATGTCCTCAATGTCTGAGTCTACCCAGGGTGAACACAAGTCCAATATTGCTGGTTCATCCTCCCCTCTCACTCTGGTAGTGTCCTTAACATGTTGGTGCATGAGGTTTTACAGCACAACGTCCAACATCCTGGCTCTCCATGTTTCGGGACCCCCATGTGGCTCCAGGTTTTCCCAGTCAATCTCCCTGTGGTTGAAATCCCTCATAACCAGCAACTTTGCTCTGCTGGAGTGAGCTCTTCTTAGCCTGGTGGCTAAAGCTCCCGCTTCACACACGGAGGGCCCGGGTTCGATTCCCGGCGGGTGGAAACATTTCGATACGTTTCCTTACACTTGTTGTCCTGTTCACCTAGCAGCAAATAGGTACCTGGGTGTTAGTCGACTGTGTGGGTCGCATCCTGGGGACAAGATTAAGGACCCCAATGGAAATAAGTTAGACAGTCCTTGATGATGCACTGACTTTCTTGGGTTATCCTGGGTGGCTAACCCTCCGGGGTTAAAAATCCGAACGAAATCTTATCTTATCTTATCTCTTAAGTGTGTCCACAATTGCTCTGTTGCTCTCTTCATGTTCCTCTCTTGGCCTCCTGCAGTTCTGTGGTGGATTATACATCACTGCAATGACCACTTTGTGTTCCCCAGACTGAAGTTACCTGCTATGTAGTCTCTTTTTCTCCCGTCTCATCTATGCCTTCCCATTTTCTCGAATTTCTATCTGTTTTTTACGAGCAGAGCAACCCCACCTCCTCCCCTGCCCCTTCTATCTTTCCTCATGACTGGTATCCTGGTGGGAAAGATTGCATCTGTTAATGTCTCCGTGATTTTGTTTCTGTAACTGCTATGATGTCAGAGGGATCGGTGTGTGATGGTTGGTTTGGATTGTTCAGTTGCCTTGGGGGTGTCGTGGATGGAGTCCTTCTGCAGGTGTTTCTGGGGGTGTGCTTATCCTTCCATTTGATCCTGGGTTATTCTGCTCTCCTTTTTCATGTGTGTTCACGAGCGCGCGCGTGTGTGTGTGTGTGTGTGTGTGTGCGTGCGTGTGCATGTACTCACCTATTTTGTACTCACCTATTTGTGGATGCAGGGTTCGAGTCACAGCTCCTGGCCCCGCCTCTTCGCTGATTGCTACTAGGACCTCTCTCTCCCTGCCCTATGAGCTCTATCATACCTCGCCTTAAAACTATGTATGGTTCCTGCCTCCACTACATCACTTTCTAGGCTATTCCATGGCCTGACTACTCTATGACTGAAGAAATACTTCCTAACATCCCTTTGATTCATCTGAGTCTTCAACTTCCAATTGTGACCTCTTGTGTCTGTGTCCCATCTGTGGAACATCCCATCTCTCTCCACCTAGTCTATTCCGTGCAGTATTTTATATGTCGTTATCATGTCTCCCCTGACCCTCCTGTCCTCCAGTGTCGTCAGGCCGATTTCCCTCAACCTTTCTTCATAGGACAATCCCCGTAGCTCTGGGACTAGTCTTGTTGCAAACCTTTGCACTTTCTCTAATTTCTTGAAGTGCTTGACTAGGTGTGGATTCCAAACTGGTGCTGCATACTCCAGTATGGGCCTGATGTAGATGGTATACAGAGTCTTAAACGAATCCTTACTGAGGTATCGGAACGCTATCCGTAGGTTTGCCAGGCGCCCGTATGCTGCAGCAGTTATCTGATTGATGTGCGCCTCAGGAGATATGCTCGGTGTTATACTCACCCCCAGATCTTTTTCCTTGAGTGAGGTTTGCAGTCTTTGGCCATCTAAACTATATTGTGTCTGCGGTCTTCTTTGCCCTTCCCCAATCTTTATGACTTTGCATTTGGCAGGGTTAAATTCAAGGAGCCAGTTACTGGACCAGGCTTGTAGCCTGTCCAGGTCTCTTTGTAGTCCTGCCTGATCCTCGTCCGATTTGATTCTTCTCATTAACTTCACATCATCTGCAAACAAGGACACTTCTGAGTCTATCCCTTCCGTTATGTCGTTCACATATACCAAGAACAGCACAGGTCCTAGGACTGACCCCTGTGGAACCCCGTTTGTCACAGGCGCCCACTCTGACACCTCATCGCGTACCATGACTCGTTGCTGCCTCCCTGTCAGATATTCTCTGATCCATTGCAGTGCCTTTCCTGTTATGTGTGTCTGGTCCTCTAGCTTTTGCAGTAACCTCTTGTGAAGAATTGTGTGGAAGGCCTTCTTGCAGTCCAAAAATATGCAGTCGATCCACCCCTCTCTCTCTCTTGTCTTACTTCTGTCACCTTGTCATAAAACTCTAGTAGGTTTGTGACACAGGATTTTCCTTCCCTGAAACCGTGCTGGTTGCATACTATACACGTTAGTGATACAGGTCTGTAGTTTAGTGCCTCATGTCTGTCTCCCTTTTTAAAAATTGGGACTACATTTGCCATTTTCCATACCTCAAGGAGTTGCCCAGTTTCAAATGATGTGTTGAAGATCTTTGTTAATGGCTCACACAATATTTCTGCTCCCTCTTTAAGGACCCATGGAGAGATGTTGTCTGGTCCCACCACCTTTGAGGTGTCAAGTTCGCATGGCAGCTTCTTCACCTCCTCCTTGGTTATATGTACCTCATCCAGCACTTGCTGGTATACCCCCATGCTCTGATTTCCTGGAGTCCTACTGGTTTCCACTGTAAATACTTCTTTAAATCTCGTGTTGAGCTCCTGACATACCTCCCGGTCGTTTCTTGTGAATTCCCCATGACCCTTCCTCAGTTTGATTACCTGGTCCTTGACTGTTGTTTTCCTCCTGATGTGGCTGCACAACAGCTTCGGGTCAGTCTTGACTTTCGATGCTATGTCATTTTCGTGTTGCCGCTGAGCCTCCCTTCTTATCTGTGCATATTCGTTTCTGGCTCTTCGGCTAATCTCTTTATTTTCCTGAGTTCTCTGTCTTCTGTACCTTTTCCATTCTCTAGTACACCTAGTTTTTGCCTCCCTACACCTTTTGGGGGTGAACCAAGGACACTTTCCCTGTTCTTCCCATTATTTCTGTTTCCCTTGGGAACAAACCTCTCCTCTGCCTCCTTGCATTTTGTTGCCACATAGTCCATCATTTCTGGTACTGGTTTTCCTGTCAGTTCCCTCTCCTAATGAATGTCTTGAAAGAAGTTCCTCAAGCCTGAGTAGTTCCCCCTTTTATAGTTTGACTTTTCCCACCCTTTTCCTGCTACTCTCTCCATTTGGAGCTCAACTATGTAGTCGAAGCACAGAACCACATGATCACGAGCTTCAAAGGGCCTTTCATACATGATATCCTTGATGTCAGAACTACTCAAGGTGAATACAAGGTCCAGTCTTGCTGGTTCATCCTCTCTCTCTCTGGTAGTGTCTCTAACATGTTGATGCATGATGTTTTCCAGTACCACATCCATCATCTTGGCTCTCCTTGTTCCGGGACCCTCATGGGGCTCCAGGTTTTCCCAGTCAATCTCCTTGTGATTGAAATCACCCATAACTAGTAACTTTGCTCCCCCCATGTGTGCTCTCCTGGCCACCTCGGCTAGTGTGTCGACCATTGCTCTGTTGCTCTCATTGTATTCTTCTCTTGGCCTCCTGCAGGTCTGTGGGGGGTTGTACATTACTGCAGTTATCACCTTATGTCCCCTCAGACTGGTTTGGGTTCCAAATTTAAGTAGTCTCTTTTGCCCATGCCATCCATTCCTTCCATTTTCTAAAACCCCCCCACTTTTTTTTAAAATGAGGCAGTGCAACTCCTCCTCCCCCTCTCCTCCCTCTGTCTTTCCTGAGGATTTGATATCCGGATGGAAAGATTGAATCTGTTATTATTCTGGTGATTTTTGTTTCTGTGAGTGCTATTATGTCTGGGGATGTCCCTTGATCTTTCGTGCCACTCCTCAAAACTTATTTGTTATTCCATCTGCATTTGTATACCACACCTTCAACTTCTTTTCTAAGACTGTGGTCTGGGAGTGTATTGGGGGTTTGGGGAAGTGGGGAGACCTGATAAGGAACTAGGGAAAGGTTGCTGTGGAGTGAGTTGTAATGCAGTGGGTGGGGGCATTGGATATGGCATGGGTATTTTGGTTTAGAGTGTTTGGTTGCACTGGGGTTGACCTGGTTGGGAGAATTCTATAGGAAGCTGTGAGGGAGGCTGTATTTGATCTTCCTGTGTCTGTGAATCTCCTGTCTGTCTTCTCCATCCCCTCTCTTTCCTCCTTTCGCCTTTGTACTATCTCTCTCAGTTTCTGTCTTTCTGCTTGTGTTCTGTCATGGTCGAGATACACCTTCCTGTATGCCGGCATATCCCTTAATCATGCTTTCTCCTGCAGGATCCTGTTCCGAGTCGATTCTGCCTTGAAGGTCACTTTCACTGGCCAGGTTCTTTTTTTTACAAACCCCCCTATTCTCTGAAAATTTTCCAGCTGGGTCATGTTGTCTTCTATTGCTTTCATGATGCTTTCAATTGCTTTTTTTCCCCTTGTTTTCTTGCTTCATATGTTTCCCCTTAAAACTTCCTGAGCCCATACCACCCAAAATCTGTCCTCACCCTTTCATTCTCCCACTTCATATCCCTGTGTATCCCCGCATTCAATTGGATTTCCTCCATTTCAGCTTTCCTTTCTTCAGTTTCACTAGCTAATGTACTTGGGCTCAGTGGCCTGTCATATTCCCTTCTCGGCTTTCCCTGGGCCCTGCTGTGGTCTGTTAGGGCCTCCACATATAGCTTAGCTCTTTCATTTACTACAGTCTCCACTGATTGAGCTTCTACATGCAGTTTTTGTTCCTTCTTTCCTTACAGTCCCCTTATTTGTGACTGAGGTAGCAGTCTCTGTTGTCAATCCCAAAATGTTCTTTAGTTCTTTAGGCTGTTTTAGATTTTTCAGTTCCTCTTCTAAACTCTGTATCCTGGCCTCTGCTGCTTTGACTTGCACCTCCCACTTCCTGCTTTCCATTTCTATCCTCTCTTCCATTTTCATGCTAAGTTCTTCTAGTTTCTTTTTCCATTCATGTTCCCTTTTTGTGAGCTCTGCTGCCCAATCTTCCTTTGCAGTTTCTCCTCCTGTCCCTTGGTTTTTCTAGTTGCTCTCTGGCAACCCATTTTTGTTTTTTCCTGATTACCTCAGAGTGGGAAACCTATGTAATTCTGTATGTTGGTTAGTATTGTGTATGTCAGAGTGTGGGGGGGGAGGTAGAGGAGGAACTGTGGCTATGTGGGAGAGTAGTAGGGAGGGGGAGTGGGAAGGAGGGAGAAGTAAGTGGGTGAGTGGGAGAGGGAGATGTGGAAGGAGGGAGAGGTGGGGATGGGAGGGTGAAAGAGGGGGGGAGGGATCAGGTTTAAGGAGTGAGATGTCGGTGGGGAAGGGGGGAGTGATGTGTGAGTCTGGTAATGATGTGTGTGTGTGTGGTGTGTGGGGTGTGTTGTGTGTGTATGTTGTGAGTGTGTGTGTGTGTGTGTGTGTGTGGTGTGTTGTGTTGTGTGTTGTGTGTGTGTGTGTGGTTGTGTATGTTGTTGTGTGTTATGTTGTGTGTTGTGTTTGTGTTTTGTGTTTGTGTGTGTGTTTTTGTGTGGTGTGTGGTGTGTGGTGTGTGTGTGGTGTGTGTGTGTGTGTGTTGTGTACTCACCTATTTGTACTCACCTATTTGTGGTTGCAGGGGGCGATTCACAGCTCCTGGCCCCGCCTCTTCGCTGATTGCTACTAGGTCCTCTCCCCCCCTGCCCCATGAGCTCTATCATACCTCGCCTTAAAACTATGTAAGGTTCCTGCCTCCACTACATCCCTTTCTAGGCTATTCCATGGCCTGACTACTCTATGACTGAAGAAATACTTCCGAAAATCCCTTTGAAATTTATCTGAGTCTTCAACTTCCAATTGTGACCCCCTTGTTCTGTGCCCTCTCTGGAACATCCCTCTTTTTCCACCTTGCATTCGCACAGATTTTAAATGCGTTATCATTTCCCCCCGACCCCCCGTCCTCCAGTGTCGTCAGGCCGATTTTTCCCCCCCCCAAACCTTTTTTTTCGTAGGACAATCCCCGAAACTCTGGGGACTATCTTGTTGCAAAACCCTTTGCCCTTTTCTAATTTCTTGACGTGCTTGACAGGTGTGGATTCCCAAAAGGTGCTGCATACTCCAGTATGGGCCTGACAAGTGGTAACAGAGTCTTAAAAAACCCTTTACTGAGGATCGGAACGCTACCCGTAGGTTTCCCGGGCGCCCGTATGCAGCAGCGTTTCTGATTGTGTGTGCCTCAGAGATATCTCGGTGTTATACCACCCCCAGATTTTTTTTCCTTGATGAGGTTTGCAGTTTTTTGGCCTCAAACTATATTGTGTCTGCAGTCTTTTTCCCTTTTCCCCAAATCTTCATGACTTTGCATTTGGCGGGGTTAAATTAAAGGACCTTTTGCTGGACCGGGGCTTCTAGCCTGCCCAGGTCTCTTTGAGTCCTGCCTGATCCTCTCCGATTTGATTCTTTCTCATTAACTTCGCATCATCGCAAACAAGGACACTTCGAGTCTACCCTTCCCTTATGCGTTCACATATACCAAAACAAACGGCCAGACGACCCCTTGGGAACCCCGCTTTTACAGGGGCCCCTCTGACACCCGCCCCCACCATGACTCGTTGTTGCCTTTCCCCGCAGATATTCTCTGACCATTGCAGTGCCTTTCCGTTATGTGTGCCTGATATTCAGCTTTTTCAGAACCTCTTGTGAGGAACGTGTCGAAGGGCCTTTTTGCAGTCCAAAAAATGCAGTCGATCCACCCCTCTCTCTCTTGTCTGACTTCTGCACCTTGTCTAAAACTCTAGTAGGTTTTTTGTGTACCACCAATTTGTACTCACCATTTTTACTCACCTATTTTTGGGTTTTCAGGGTTTTTGAGTCTTTGCCCTGGCCCCCCTCTCACCGGTTGCTACGGGCCCCTCTCTCCCCGCTCCAGGTGTATGGTTCCTGCCTCCACTACTCATTTTCTAGGCTATTTCCCCCCTCCTTCAACCTATGACTGAAGAAATACTTCCTACTATCTCTCTGACTCATTTGTGTCTTCAATTTCCCAAATTGTGGCCTCTTGTTTTCTGTGTCCCCTCCCTGGAACATCCTGTCTTTGTCCACCTTGTCTATTCCACGCAGAAATTTTATATGTCTTTATCATGTCTCCCCTGACCCTCCTGCCTCCAGTGTCGTCGGGGCCGATTTCCTTAATCTTTCTTCATAGACATTCCCCTTAGCTCTGGAACTAATCTTGTCGCAAACCCTTTGGGTTCCTGCCTCCACTACGTCATTTTCTAGGCTATTCCACTGCCTTACAACTCTATGACTGAAGAAATACTTCCTACTATATCTCGACTCATTTGTGTCTTCAACTTCCAATTGTGGCCTCTTGTTTCTGTGTCCCCTCCCTGGAATATCCTGTCTTTGTCCACCTTGTCTATTCCACGCAGTATTTTATATGTCGTTATCATGTCCCCCTGACCCTCCTGTCCTCCAGTGTCGTCAGGCCGATTTCCCTTAATTTTTCCTCATAGGACTTTCCCCCTTTAGCTCTGGAACTAACCTTGTCGCAAACCTTTGTACTTTCTCTAGTTTCTTGACGTGCTTTATCAAGTGGGGGTTTCCCAAACAGGTGCTGCATACTCCAGTATGGCCCTGACATACAGGGTGAAACAGTGTCTTGAATGATTCCTTTACTAAGGTATCGGAATGCTGTTCCCCAGGTTTGCCAGGCGCCCATATGCTGCAGCAGTTATCTGATTGATGTGTGCTTCCGGGGACATGCTCGGTGTTATACTCACCCCAAGATCTTTCTCCTTGAGTGAGGTTTGCAGTCTTTGGCCACCTAGCCTATACTCTGTCTGGGGTCTTCTGTGCCCTTCCCCTATCTTCATGACTTTGCATTTGGCAGGATTAAATTCGAGAAGCCATTTGCTGACCGGGTGTCCAGTCTGTCCAGGTCTCTTTGAAGTCCTGCCTGGTCCTCATCAATTTAATTCTCCTCATTAACTTCACATCATCTGCAAACAGGACACTTCTGAGTCTAACCCTTTTATCATGTCGTTCACATATACCAAAAATAGCACTGGTCCTGGGACCGAAACCGTGGGACCCCGCCGTCACAGGTGCCCACTGTGATACATCATTATGTACCATGACTCGTTGTTGCCTCCCTGCAGGTATTCTCTGATCCATTGCAGTGCCCTTCCTGTTATATGCACCTAATGCTTTACTTCTGCACAAATCTCTTGTGAGGAACTGTGTCAAAGGCTAGACAGATGTAAGTGTATCAGGGGTGTGTACTCACCTATTTGTACTCACCTATTTGTGGTTGCAGGGTCGAGTCCTAGCTTCTGTGTGGGGTGTGTGTGTGTGTGTGTGTGTGTGCGTGTGTGCATGTGTGTGTGTGTGTGTGTGTGTGTGTGTGTGTGTGGTGTGTGTGTGTGTGTGTGCATGTGTGTGTGTGTGTGTGTGTGTGTGTTGTGTGTTGTGTGTGTGTACTCACCTATTTGTGGTTGCAGGGATCGAGTCTTAGCTCCTGGCCCCGCCTCTTCACCGGTTTGCTACTGGGCCCTCTCTCTCCCTCCCCGCTCCATGAGCTTTATCAAACCTCGCTTAAAACTGTGTATGGTTCCTGCCTCCACTACGTCATTTTCTAGGCTATTCCACTGCCTTACAACTCTATGACTGAAGAAAAACTTCCTACTATCTCTCTGACTCATTTGTGTCTTCAACTTCCAATTGTGGCCTCTTGTTTCTGTGTCCCCTCCCTGGAACATCCTGTCTTTGTCCACCTTGTCTATTCCCACGCAGTATTTATATGTCGTTATCATGTCTCCCCTGACCCCCTGTCTTCCATGTCGTCAGGCCGATTTCCTTAATCTTTCTTCATAGGACATTCCCCTTAGCTCGGAACAAGCCTTGCCCGCAAACCTTTGTACTTTCTCTAGTTTCTTGACGTGCTTTATCAATTGCGGATTCCAAACAGGTGCTGCATACTCCAGTATGGCCTGAAAATACACGGTGTAGTGTCTTTGAATGATTCCTTACTAAGGTATTGGAATGCTGTTCTCGGGTTTGCCAGGCGCCCATATGCTGCAGCAGTTATCCTGATTGATGTGTGCCTTCCGGAGACATGCTCGGTGTTATACTCACCCCAAGATCTTTTTGTCCTTGAGTGAGGTTTGCAGCCTTGGCCACCTAGCCTATACTCTGCCCTGTGGTCTTCTGTGTCCTTCCCCTATCTTCAGACTTTGCATTTGGCAGATTAAATTCGAGAAGCCATTTGCTGGACCGGGTTTGTCCAGTCTGTCCAGCCCTCTTTGAATCCTGCCTGGTCCTCATCAGATTTAATTCTCCTCATTAACTTCATATCATCTGCAAACAGGGACACTCTGAGTCTAACCCTTCCGTCATGTCGTTCACATTACCAAAAATAGAAACTAATCCCCTTTGTTTTCCGGGGTCCTATCCTCCTGTACCTTTTCCATTCTCTGTTACACTTATTTTTTTGCCTCCCTACACCTTCGGGTAAACCAAGGACTCGTTTTGGTCTTCCTATTATTCTGTTTCCCTTGGGAACAAAACTTTCCTCTGCCTCCTTGCACTTTGTTGCCACATATTCCATCATCTCGTTTACTGATTTTCCTACCATTTCTCTGTCCCACTGAACCTCCTGCAGGAAGTTTCTCATACCTGTGTAGCCCCCCCCTTTTATAGTTGGCCTGTCCCCTTCAGTTCCTGTTACCTTCTCCACTTGTAACTCTACAATAGTCAAAACTCAGAACCACGTGATCGCTAGCTCCAAGGGGCCTCTCGTAAGTGAGCCCCTCAATGTCTGAACTGCTCAGGGTGAACCCCAAGATCCATCTGCCGGGCTCATCCTCCCCTCTCTCTCTGGTGTGTCCCTGACATGTTGATGCATGAGGTTTTCAAGTACCACATCCATCATCTTGGCTCTCCATGTTTGGGGACCCCCATGTGGCTCCAGGTTTTCCCAGTCGATCTCCCTGTGGTTGAAATCGCCCATTACCAGTAACTTTGCTCTGCCGAGTGAGCTCTTCTTGCCACCTAGCCAGTGTGTCCACCATCACCCTGTTTTTTTCTTCGTACTCCTCTCTTGGCCTCCTGCATTTTCTGTGGGGGTTATAAAACACTCCAATACTACTTTATGTTCTCCAGACTGAATTGAAACCTACAATGTAGTCTCTTTCTCCAATCATGTCCTGCCTTCCATTTCCCCCAAATCCCCATCGGTGTTTTATGAGCAGTGCAACCCCTCCTCCCCCTCTACTCCTTCTATCTTCCTCGGGATCTGATATCCTGTTGGGAAGATTGTGTCTGTTATTGTCTCAGCGAGTTTTGTTTCTGTGACTGCTATGATGTCGGGGGATTTTCACAAATTCTTCATTCCACTCCTCATGTTTATTCGTTATTCCATCCGCGTTGTGACCAAACCTTCAGTTTCTTTCTATCATTGTGGTCATGCAAGAATATTGGGGTTGGGGGAGCGAGAACCTTGGTGGGGCCTATATGGGGCTGTGGTGTAGGTGGGGTTTGTGTTGATGGGTGGGGTCAGAATGCCCATAAGGGACAGCTGTTGGGGTGAGGTTTGTGATATGGGGGTTGGTGGCAGAGGGAACAGTGAGTGGGTTGTAGTATAGGTTGCTCAGTTGCGTTGGGAATGTCGCGGTTGGAGTCTTTTGGTGGGAGATTCTGTGGGTGTGTTTGCCCTTCCTCCTGTGTCGGGGTCCTGCTCATTTTCGTTGCTTCTCGTTCCTCCTTGCGTCTCTGTACCCTCTCTTTCAGTGTAGTCCTTTCTTCTTGTGTTCTGTCGCGGTCGAGGTATACTCTCTGGTACCCCTCTTTGTCCCTCAGTCTTGCTTTCTCTTGCAGAATCCTGGTTCGAACAGATTCTTCCTTGAAAGTTACTCTGACAGGCCGTATCCTTCCACTCGCAAACCACCCAATTCTCTGAAAATTTGTCACCTGGGTCATATGTGTGTGTGTGTGTGTGTGTGTGTGTTGTGTGTGTGTGTGTGTGTGTGTGTGTGTGTGTGTGTGTGTGTGGGGTGTGTGTGTGTGTGTGTGTATGTGTGTGTGTGTGTGTGTGTGTGTGTGTGTGTGTGTGTACAATATGCCTCCAAATTTCTACAGATGTAAGAGTCCGCTGATACACTTACATCTATCTAGCTGTGCAGTACTTGTTTCTTTCCTCATAGACTATATTTTGTTTACAGTTCTTTCTTCCCTCTACTATTCTCATGACTTTGTTCGTATCTAGACAGAATTCTTGTAGCTACTTCCATGACCACCTTTGCAGCCTGTTAGTCTATCCCAGTTCTAATTATTTTTATCAATATTATTTTTAAGTCTGTGGTAACTGTGATTCATTTTCCTCTGTCAAATCATTTACTCATATCAGGATCAGTAATGATCCAAGTGCTGATCCTTGGGAAACTCTACACATAACTTTTGTCCACAGTGGTAACTCCTAATCATTATCCTCTGTCATCTATTCTTGCAGTATTTCTGTGTCCGTTTTAGCCGTCACTGTCTTCCTCCGCTGTTCTTCTGGTTGTAGATGAGACTCTGGTGTGGTACTATGTCAGATACTTACATAAAGCCTAGAGAAATGCATTCTGCGTATTTTTATTCATGAGGGAATATTTGCCATCCCTGAATCTGTGATGATTGTCTCTTATGAAGAATTAGGCACATATGCAACATCTGGGTATCTTTATTTGTAGACATTTGCCATCCAGTGGCTACGTCAGTGTAATACAAGGACATAATGTGAATACTGTAGATATACAAAAGACGCGGTAATCAGTACTTCTGCAAGAAGATTGGCACTTATGAGCCGCTTCTGAGTCTCTTACGTGTTTTTACCCTTCTCCCTTCGTATTTTTTTTTTTTGTGCCTTTGTCAATATGCTTGTTAATGATACTGATCTGTAATTCTGTTTTTTTTGTGTGTGTATGTGTCCGTTTACTTTTTGTGTATTTAAAACACATTTGCGGTTTTCCAGCTGTCTCGTCTCCTCAAGGAAGGTTCCTTGACGCTGATGAGGCGATCTTGATGTAGGGAATTGAATCTGTGCTCCAGTTCCCTGAATTAAGCCTGAATACCTTCCACATCCCCCTACAGGCGCTGTATAATCCTACGGGTTTAGCGCCTCCCCTTGATTATAATAATAATAATCCAACTGTCTTGTAGCTGACCCATTTCTGTCAGTCTGCAGATCTTTGCTATGGGTTATTCACACATTTCTGCTTCTTTTCTCAAAGGCTAAGGTTATATAATACTCAGTCTCATTGCTTTTGTCATAAGTAATTCTTTCAGGAGCCCCTTCACTTCTTCATCTTGGTAATTTCCTCCAGTCTCTGATTCTTGCCACTTTTCTTTCCCTTTTCCTGTATTTTCTTTTGACTTTTAAATGACTACCTCTTTGAATTTTTTTCTTTCAGGTTTCTGCACCCTTTGTCAATTTATTTTTGCCCTTCTTATTTAATGATATCTCTTCGACTTCGTCTCTTATTGTTGTCTTCTGTCGTGAGTGGTTATGTTATCACCTTCAGCATCGTTGTAAAGAACATTCTCATGTCATTGTCATAGTATCTTTCTGTTGTCCTCGTGGTTGTAGCTCTTACATTCATTTCTCGCTTCTCTTCTGTCTTCTTTTCCCTAGTTTTTAATTCACTTTTACTCTCATGCTTTTCATCTTCGTACTACCCATAAAGTACACGCTCGCACTGTGCTGGTATTATCCTTTCCTTCAGAGAAGTATAAAGCTTTGTTGTTGATACTCGTACACTGATGCATGACTGCTGCAGGACCTGCCGAGAGTACGGGCTTATCACACTGGCTTTTACTGCTGAGACCCACCTCGGTCCTGTTGAGTGAGGGTTTGATGATGACGTGGGCGAGGCTGCCTACCACAACACACCAGTGGAGGTGGTGATGGATGGGAGCCAGACTCAGGTCACCGCACCACGACTTTCTTTTTATTAGCAAAAGTGGATGAATTAGCAATGTGCTGCTACCTTATTCTATATAACAGTTACATAGTGGGAACAAAATGTTTCCCCTGTCATATTCCATCACACAGGGTGGATTTCATACAGGGTGTTAAAATCTGTCAGCCTGAGCTGGGAGACTTCAGTAAGGCAATGAGGATATCGAAGCTCCTGTAGCTCAGCAGCTACAGGAGCTTCGAAGGTTTTATCATTTCAGCAGAGATGGAGTTACTGTTACTTGAGAATTATCATCTTTGGAGATAGCCTATCCCATTCACGCGAGATAAGGAATTTTTATGACGGTATCTCCCTCATCACAGAGAAAGGATAAAGAGGGGGTAAGGGGAGAAGAGAGTAATTTAAACGAAATTATATATCTAGGAATACATACATCAATACAGAAACATTGTATATTCATTGTTGCAACAGCCTCTACAGGGCAAGTGACTAGGCTTGTTTGGTAAAGAAAAAATGTACACCATTTTAAATCTCAGAGTTGCATACAAAACAGGACACTCGGCATGCACACATACAAATGCACATATACGTTATCATATCGCAGTGAATGGCTGGAAGGAAAAAGCAAACCATCCACTCTTCCTTTACCTGAGTGTGTGTGTGTGTGTGTACTCACCTAGTTGTGGTTGTGGCTCCTGGCCCCGACTCTTCAACTGGCCACTACCCGGTCACTCTTCCCGCTCCGTCAGCTTGATCATACCTCTTCTTAAAGCTATGTATGGAACTTGTCTCCACTACATCACTACCCAGGCTATTCCACTTCCTGACAACTCTGTGACTGGAGAAGTACTTCCTAACATCCCTGTGGTTCATCTGAGTCTTCAGCTTCCGACTGTGACCCCTTGTTGCTGTGTCCCATATGTGTGTACTCACCTGTTTGTACTCACCTGTTTGTGGTTGCAGGGGTCGAGTCTTAGCTCCTGGCCCCGCCTCTTCACTGGTTGCTACTGGGTCCTCTCTCTCCCTGCTCCATGAGCTTTATCAAACCTCGTCTTAAAACTATGTATGGTTCCCGCCTCCACTAAGTCACTTTCTAGGCTATTCCACTGCCTGACAACTCTATGACTGAAGAAATACTTCCTAACATCCCTTTGACTCATCTGAGTCTTCAACTTCCAATTGTGACCTCTTGTTTCTGTGTCCCCTCCCTGGAACATCCTGTCTTTGTCCACCTTGTCTATTTCGCCCAGTATTTTATATGTCGTTATCATGTCTCCCTGACCCTCCTCTCCTCCAGTGTCGTCAGGCCGATTTCCCTTAACCTTTCTTCATAGGACATTCCCCTTATCTCTGGAACTAACCTTGTCGCAAACCTTTGCACTTTCTCTAATTTCTTGACGTGCTTGATCAAGTGGGGGTTCCAATCAGGTGCTGCATACTCCAGTATGGGCCTGACGTACACGGTATACAGTGTCTTGAACGATTCCTTACTAAGGTATCGGAACGCTGTTCTCAGGTTTGCCAGGTGCCCATATGCTGCAGCAGTTATCTGGTTGATGTGTGCTTCCGGACACATGCTCGGTGTTATACTGACCCCAAGATCTTTCTCCTTGAGCGAGGTTTACAGTCTTTGGCCACCTAGCCTATACTCCGTCTGCGGTCTTCTGTTATCGTAGGGGTTCTTAAATGGAGATATCGAGGGTTGAAAGTAGACACACTTGTTGGATGGTAACATATATTGTCAGACTGAGCTGATGAGGAATGGAGCCCAGCCTTGCCGTGTTCTAGTCTGGATGGTCTGCCGCCGAGTGAGAGGGAGGCAGAGGTACGACCCTACACATGCGCATCCCGTGACGTCACACAAAGTCACAGGCCTACAAGGGATCTCCTATCTAAAGCACATGGATGATACTAATATGCTATGCTATATAACACAGGGATCAGCAACTATGCTGACAGCTCGGTCATGTTACGTATGTCGTCTCGACATACACTACTATCTACAGGCTGAACAGGCAGGCGGTTCTGGGCTGATTCTATACAATAACAAATTCATATATAACTTAGAACTAATGGATGGTATTACCTGGAGTTTACCTGGAGAGAGTTCCGGTGTCATGTAGGGGGGGGTAATGATTAGGGGAATATGGGGGTAAGAGGAGGGAGTCAGTAGGCAGGGGACAGGCAGGCGAAGTGGTAGGAGAGGTGATTAGCGGAGGTTGGTAGATAATGTGAGGTCATTGGTGACTACAACTTCACCTCTCATTACTCTACCCACCACTCCACACTACTCACCCTCTCACTACTTTAACTAAACATAAATAAATGGAAATAAGAATAAATAACAGGGACAGTGAATATTACTGTTCTACTCAAACACAGTTTATTATTAAGTCTTTGTACAATAATATATTTGGGAACAGAGCATTATTGTGGTTTAGATAAATGGGATGGTATGTAAGCAGTGAGACAGGGAACACAATCAACTTGACCAAAATGAATGTAACTTACAATATAGCACAGAGGACAGTTCACTACAGAACTAAGCCACAGGGCCCAAGACCTAAAACAGCACGAGTACGGCGCCAAGCCAGTACTCTGCCCAGTGTCTCCAACAGTCTCCTCCAGAGACTTCACAGCCTTCTCCCGAGCCCTGCACCCCAGCAGCAGCTCCGCTCGAAGTCTCTGCTCAGGAGCTCTGCACCCCAGCAGCAGCTCCGCTTGAATCTCCCTACTCAGCTCTTCCTTGGCTTTTATGGTGGTCAAAGCACCCTCCACAACCACGTTACGACCTGACAAAAGACCTCAGACGTGGGCGTGGCTACAGACGTTTGCCAAGGCAAGGTGTGACCATATAATTGGTTAAATTAGGTCTCCCCAGAGACCTCACAAGCCCAGCTGGACTACATCACATCCCCCCTTTTTCCCCCAATTTAAAATATCTGAGAACTAGGACAATTTGTCCTAGTTATTAGACTATTTTAATCCTAATCCCTTAAATCTATTACAATACAAAGACAAAATTATACATAATACAATTATATTTCCCTCAACCTCCTCAACTACCACAAGGCAGCATAATCAGTACACCTGGCAGTTGCCCAGCATAATAGTCGCTCTCTGGTGCAAAGCCTCCTTACCCGTCATTTCTCCTTAAACCTAAATATCGGGCTCCAGTGCCTTCCCTACTTCTACTAGAAATGCACTAGCCAATGCTAGTCACCTTCGCACGTTAACCATTGGGCCAAACCTCTCTAGGCTTCTATGGCGTGGAAAACTGCTCCAACGGGTTGCATTCTTTCAAGTAACTGCAACTGGACCACTTCACGACCACCAAGGTCGCATTTTCGGCACACTTCACATGCACACTACAACATCTGAAAATCGAGACAGGGCAGCAATCGCAGCTAAGACCCTCCAATATCCTAATCCACTATTAGGGTTCACTGGCCC
>NW_026493898.1:0-14700 GCF_026875155.1 Cherax quadricarinatus
GAGCACTACAAGATCATCCTTCTCCCTTTTAACAAATACAACTGCATTGAAGATACCGAGTGGGATTTAATAACATGTATATTGAAGATCAGAGACATCGAGGTTTTACGAGTATGCAAAAGGCAGTCAGTATGGTAGTGGGAAGTGCTACCACAGGCACAAATTTTGGACACTGGGAAATTCACTGGGGCATCCTGTTGGGTTCCAGTTTAATGCCAGAAAGTGAGTTCAATGTATGAAACACGGCTTTATAATTAATAAGGTTAGTTGGAATTTTTTTCTCCCCAGGGGGAGTGGACCAATCCCGGAAGTACTGCAATACAGGGCGATCCGCGGGCAAAGGTGGAGCAAGCCTTCTAGCACTTCGCATGATCCAAAAATCAGTTTAATAGCGAAGATCCTCATGGGGATCGTATCAGATATTAAAGCTGATATAGAACTGATTTTATTTCGAAAATGCTCAATGGGTTTTTACATTCATGTTTCATTAATAACTAATTTGAACAATGCAAAGCAGCACTCAGTTGTGGTGTTGCACTATTCTATTCTACTGTAAATAGGGCCTAAAACCATCAAGTTACAAGCTTCTTGATGTTACATAATTTACAATGTTGTTAATTACTTGCCTAGCACCTGTTATATGTTCAGTGTATATCATCCTTGGCCATTTTTATGACGTCGCTACACACAGCCTCCGGAGAGTTTTTGTTACTTTCGTGAGGCAAAGACGTTTCATCAGTCTGTCGTTCGCCGGGTTCGTAGCTCTAGTGAACCGACAATGAAGGCTTCAAACTGTTACCCGGTGGTATTCTGCCTTAATTCTGCTGCAAGTTCGGCATAACTTTTTCTTCCTTCCGCAATCTTGCTCGGTGAATGCCTCTAGTCAATTCTCGATGGGGATGTACATCAATCATCAGTGGCATCCCCATCCTTCGTTGATGATACGGTCTGGTTGTCTGTCTTTGTGCGCCTGCAACACGCTTGATTCTCGGTGATGAGTCTTCACCCTCATCCCTGGGCGGCCTTCTTGATCCTCGCACCAATGCATTGTGTCGCTGGGTCATGGGTGGCAGAGTGTCCCATCATGGGTTTATGGACGTGTGGTGTGTCTAGTTGTGTAGGGCATCTTCGGCAATCGTCGCGTCACCGCCCCTGGTCTTAGCGAGTGCTCCATTCAGTGGTAGCATGTTCAGTCTTGCTCGGTGTTTGAAATCTCCAGTCGGAGACGGTAGTGGTAGGTTCCTCCCTCATTAGTCGACGATGCTCGTTCCCGTGGCCACTACCTGCATCACGTTCCCTTGGTTGGTTGCTTGCAGAGTGATTTCCCTGGAGCTTCGGTGGTGGTTCGATGGTGCGGTGACTATACACCTGTGTCTTTGTCCTAGTGAAGAATCACCCACATGCTAGGCCCAGTGTTTCTGCTGTCACTGTAGTATGACCAGGTAACACCCATCCGTCACGGCATCTCGTGCCCTGGTCCAGAGTGTTTGGTGTCACCTGCTCGTCCCATTCCTGTTTTGACAAGAAGGCAAATCTCTTCCATGTTTGGGTTCTGTTGTTCGGTTCTTAGTGTTGCCACTTGCGGGCAGTCGCTCTGGGCAATGTCTGTTGTGTCTTAGGTCAGTGAGGCGAGTAGATTTTGAAGGCCGTATTCCACCAGGAATAATGTCGGAGTCTTTGCTGCGGGGAATGCCACAGGCCCCGGCTAGGCTGTGCCATATATGTAGTCTTCGATGCACGGGGCTGAAGGTAACAGGGTCTTTTTAAGAATAAAAATTCAGAGGTCGCAATGCACAGTCAAGACGCATCCAATCGGTTTTCCTCAATTGCCAATGTTCGCATGGCAAACACGATGATGTTTAGTACCAGAATGTCTTCAGGGCGTCCAATCGCTGCCAGGGTGCGAGCTGCTTTGAGTATGCTCCTCCCTTGGGTGATGTGTCTTCTTGATGGCTTATCTGGTAGTAGCTGAAACCCAACAGGATGCCCTAGGAATTTTGTATACTGTCCATCCTCAATGGACAAAAATCTGTGTCTCCAATCAAGGAATGGGGTCGTCTATCCTCGTGGCTGGCTCCGGCATGTGCTGGGAGGTGCATTTGGCTGGGTTGATGGTTAGCCGAAGCTCCACATGCTTGTGTTGCGACGTTGATGAGCTCCTGCAGTTGTGCTGGTGTCGGTGCTATGAGTGATGTCATCGACATATGCGAGGCACGGGTGGCTCAGCTGAGGGGTTTGTAGTCCATGCCAGCTGTCATGTCCTTCGCAGGATTGCCTCGATACCGATGTTGAACTGTATCAACGCATGGGGCATCCCGTCGAACTCCCGTTGGAGGGTTGGGGGGATATCAGTAGTCTCTCCTTCATTGGTCATGATTCGGGTGGAGTTTCCCTTGTATTACCCCCGAGTATCCTCCCTGAACTCCTCCCCGACACCCATCGGTCCAGGCAGTTTATCGTTCAGTCGGAATAGAACCAATGGCGTTGTGAATGTCTAGTGTGGCTATACGTGTTGTCGCTGCGGGCCTCGTTCCATGTAGTGTTGAAGATTGTAATTGTGTTTCTAATAACACCGTCACTGGGCATAAAGCCTTTCTGTGCTGGGCACGTAGTCATTGTCAGTAACCCACTGTCTGGAGGCGGGCAGCTAATACATCCCATGTAGAGTTTGTAGATAGTCTGCACAGGCGACTGGTCTCCAGTTGGTTACTCTCCTGAAGGTCGCACCTATTGGGGTTCAGCATAGTGCGTGAGGACTTCCAGTCTTCTGGATTGTGGCCTCACGTAGACAGATGTTAAAGATTACTGTTATAACGCGGACCGCCTGGGTCTGGCAGTGCCAGTTACTGGTAGATAATGCGGTCATCACCTGGGGCGGTATTTCAACTTAGCGAGCCGTGAAGTTACTTCTTCTCTGTAATGGGGTTGAGTCGAAGGGGTGGTCTTTCTTCCGTTGGGTTAGGAATTGGCCTCCACAGTGCTGGGTCTTCTAGGGGGTCCACATACTCTCCCTGGATCTGATGAGTGTGCCTCTATCCTTTCCTTAGGTAAGCTGCAACAACTGCCCCGCACCCGTAGTTATTTAACCGCACAGCTCTTCTTCTTTAATCTTGTATAAGCGCTGTTGGCCTTGCAGTCGTTAACATCATTGTTCCCCGGGGGAAAGGGGAGTTATTCGTTGAGTTGGAATTGGAGTTAGCCCGCTGGATTTCCTCCCGTCACCTCCCGTGTTAGCTCGACAAACTTGTCCCCGTCAGGGTTGTGTGTACATCAAGCTGGGGACCTGAAAGGGCTTGAGGATCCAATCATCCACAGCATCGTCTTGGTCAGCAGTCACTGCTTTATCCTGATGGTCACTCCTGCAGCTGGGTGAGATCAATGGGTCTTAACAGCATCGATGTGAGGCGGTATATTGCGAAGGAAGGGAGAGAGGTGGCGGCGGTACCTTGCAATGAGAGGGGTAAGGGGGAATGGACAGGAGGGGGAGAGGGTGTGGGTCGGGCGTTGAGGCGAGGGGATATTGTGGATGCGAGGGGAGGAACGAAGAAGAGGTGTGTGTAAGGGATGGCAGGTACTAGAGAGGGACGGCGGTGGGGAGCCGGACCTAGGTGGGAATTCTGCATGGGACCCACTCCCAGGTTACAAAAGTGTGTAGGAGGGGAGGGGAGGGGGTAGGAGGTAGGGGGGAAAGGGCTAAGAAGACGGTGGGACTGTCCATGGTTGCTGTGGGTGCTCTGCCTGCTGAGTTGTGGCTGAGGGGACTTCCACCTGTGGTGGAGCCCGTGGTCGAGGGGGTGCATCTGTGGAGGTCTTGGGCCGAGGGCACTCCACGGCGGTGGAAGGCGGAAGTCTTCGAAGGCGGAGTCACGCTGCTGGGCCTCCTGGCAGTTCGTCGGCGGTGTGCGGCCTTATGGTTCTTCAGCCCAATTTTGGGTGGAAATGCTCGTGGAGCCTTCGTTTTTCGCAACTAACTACAGGCATTAGTTCGTGCTGTAGTTTCAGGGGGCTCATTCTCAGTTGTCTCTTCCTGGGACATCTTTGTAAGGGTTGGACGACTGCCCAGGGACGATGTTCATCCTGCACGTAACCTATGAGTGCGAAAGAATGATTCCCAACCTGTGTGGGGCGAAGGTGTCGCTCCAGTGACTGTCGAAGGTTGGTCCAACAAGGTGCTAGAGCTCGACCAAGGGCAGTTTTTCAGTCACCTGAAAGACTTAGGGGGGGGAAAGCGGATGAATCAGGCGGGTTTTACATCTCGTTGAGGTTTGATATCCCCGTCTTCTGGCCGGTGGGGGATGTCCAATGGCCACACCATCCATTTCTCTGGGATGTCCAATGGCAGCAAAATCATTCTCGGGGTGTCAACGGCGGCACCATCAATTCTCCCCCGGGCTGATGGGGTATGTCAGCAGAACATCACCATGCCACTGCTGCGTTGAGTACGTCGGTACATCGGGCCCTGCTGTCCCGCCGATGGTCAATGGGGAAACAGCATCAGCACTGCTGATCTTGGGAGACAGGAGGCAATTCTGCAAGGAGGCCATAGAAAGTTACCAGGGGTTGTCCGTCGCTGTTATCAGGTGGAAGCCTCATGCTGGGGCTTCCTCAAGCTGTCCTCTGGTCGTTAGTCCTCACCACGTGTCGGGGCCTCGATGCTGGGAACCGTCCTCTGGTCGCTGCTCATCTATATGGACCTAGGAGTCGTGGTCATCTGTGTGTCGTCTTTCTTTACCCATTCTCCGTCACTATTTCTGCAATGAAAAAAGTATGCGCGAGTGAAGAGAGAAGCACACACACCCTCCACCAAGGTCTGTACTCCCGGAATGATGGTGTGCCATGGACATCCCGAGAATGATGGTGCGGCCATTGGAACATCCCCACCGGTCGAAGACTGGTATATCCAACTCCAAACGAGGAAGGTAACCGCCTGATCATCCGATTTCCTTCAGGTGCACTGAAAAACTGCCCTTGGGTCTGAGCTCTAGCACCTTGTGGACCTACCTTCACAGTCACTGGAGCGGACACCTCCTGGCCACACACGAGGGTTGATCATTCTTTCGCACTCCCCCCCACCCATATGTTTGTGCAGGATGTAACTTCGTCCTGGGCAGTCGTCCAACCTTACGTAGATGTCCCAGGAATAGACAACTGAGAATGGAGCCCCCTGAACTACAGCACGAACAACGCCTGCAGTTTAGGTGCGAAAACGAAGGCTGCCACGAGGCATTTCCATCCAAAATTGGGCTGAAGAACCATAAGGCCGCACACCGCCGACGAACTGCCAGGGAGGCCCAGCAGCGTGGACTCCGCCTTCGAAGACTTCTGCCTCCACCGCCGGTGGAGCGCCCTCGGCCAAGACCTCTGTGGAGAAATTTTCTCCAGGAGGGGGGTATCAGCCCCCTTCAGCCCCCTTCAGCCCTTTCAGCCCTGAGGGGCCACTCAGAAGGGGCAAGCGTCTTGTTTACTGCTAGAGTGAGTAATTGATCACAGATGATATGCCATGTAATCAAGTGACCTCTGCTCCTTGCAACGGTGTTGCAACGTGTATTTTTATAAGAGACAATACATCTCTTACTTAGCAGGACAATTAAGGAAAATCCTGCTCCCACTTTATTTACCATAGTTAAAAAATAGTGTAATTGTTGTCTACGCGGTTTAAGAAGCAAGAAAAACAAACATTCTGCTTTGCTTATCGAGGAGGTGACAAGGATGCAAGGTACTAGGTCTGCGTTTTTTTATGGTGCTGGGGGCATGTGACTGCATGGGAGAGCTGTGGCGTCTGACAGATTTTTTGACTCTGGAGAGAGTCACACTGACGCCAGGATATCAGGCAAAGGACACTGATCTGTTTTTTGGGCCGTTATTGTGATAAAGTGCTCACCCAACACAATAAACTCTTAAGAGAAGTGTGATCAGCTTTCTCTTGTGGATACATTGTGAACAATAAAGAAAAATCTTGTAGAACATAGTGTACCAGTGTGCGTTTCCTAGACAATGGAAGACGTGGACATCCAAAGACAATTCAGTTCTATCAAGTCACCGATACCTGTCGAAGGTGGTTGAGAAAACACCATAGCTCACGTTACAAAGAGCAAAGGTAGGTTACGAATTTCTTGTAGATCGGGGGAATTGCGCAATGCTTGAGTCACAAGGAGTTTGTAATCAAACTATAATCGGCGTAAGGTGTGGACTTTTGAGTCCAAAACAAGTAGTATTTTGTCAGCCATCATCGAATGAAATATGCTGGACATAACACCCCTAAGGGGAATTTATACTTACAAATTGATCTCTTGAAGCCCACTGTTGTGATGGTTTCTGACAGCATCTAGACCTCGTTCTGCAGGGGCGGCTGTGTAGACGATTTGCTGTCATTTATCAGCTAAGTGTTCAATTATATATATCTAATATATTATATATATATATATTATATATATCTATATTATATATATATAATAAAACAGCAGGTAAGGCCAATTGCTCAACAAAACTCCACAGATGGCAGGCCCCCCCTCGTCACTGGGTCCACCACAGTGTGGAGTCCCTCAGCCACAACTCAGCAGGCAGAGCACCCACAGCAACATGACAATGTCCACCATCTTCCTTGCCCTTTCTCCCCTACCTCCTACCCCTTCCCCTCCCCTTTCCCACACACTTTTGTACTTGGAGTGGGTCCCAGCAGAATTCCAACAAGGTCTGGCTCCCACCGCCGTCCTCTCCATTACCTGCCTCCTTACTCACCCTCTCTTCGTTCCCTCCTTCTCCTCGCCCCGACCACACCCTCTCCCCCTCCTGTCCATCCCCTTAACCCTCTCATTGCAGGTACCGCCGCACCTCTCTCCCTTCCTTTGCAGATGAGGACTCGCACTCCCACCAGCGACGCTGTTGAGACCCAATGAACCACTCGCTGCCAGGAGTGGACATCAGGATACAAGCCAGGGTGACTGCTGACCAAGACGATGCTGTGGAGGATTCGTTCCTCAAGCCCTTTCTAGGTACATTGCTTGTTGTTACAATACACCTGATGGGACAGTTTGGTCGAGCTAACACGGGAGGTGAGGAGGAAATACAGCGGGCTAACTCCATCCAACTCAACGAATTAACTCCCCCTACCCGCCGGGGGAAACAATTGATGTTTAACGACTGCAAAGGCCATACAGCGCGATACAAGATTAATAGAAGAAGAGCTGTGCGGTGAATAACCTCGGGTGAGGGCAGTCGTTGCAGCTTACCTAAGGAAATGATAGAGGCACACTTCAGTCAGATCCAGGGAGAGTATGTGGACCCCCTAGAAGACCCAGCACTGGTGGAGGCAATTCCTATCCCAACGGAAGAAAGACCACCCCTTCGACTCAACCCATTTACAGAGAAGGAAGTAACATCACGGCTCGCTAAGGCTGAAAATACCGCCCCAGGTTATGACCGCATTATCTACAGGAACTGGCGACTGGCAGACCCAGGCGGTCGCGTTATAACAGGCAATCCTGCGAAAGATCATAAGAGCTGGCATGACTACAAACCCCCAGCTGAAGCACCCGTGCCTCGCATATGCGATGACATCACTCTCTTGCAGGGACACCAGCACAACTGCAGGAGCTCATCAACGTCGCAACACAAGCATGTGGGGAGCTTCAGCTAACCATTAACCCTGCCAAATGCACCTCCCTGCACATGTACGGAGCCAGCCCACGAGGGATGAGACGAACCCCATTCCTTGTTGGAGACACACAGATTTTGTCCATTGAGGATGGACTGTTACAAATTCTTGGGTCTTGTTGGGTTTCAGTACTACCGATATAGCCATCATAGAAGATACATTCACCCTAGGGATGAGCATCACTCAAAGCAAGCTTCGCACCCTGGCAGCGATTGACGCCCTGAAGGGACATTTGTACTACAATCGCTGTGTTTGCCATGCCAACATGGAAATTGAGGAAAACCGATTGGAGGTCTTGACATGTGCATTGCGACTCTGTTTTTAAAAAAGACCCTGTACCTTCAGCCCCGTGCGTCTAATGAAATACATATATGGCAGCAGCCAGCGGGGGCTGTGGCATTCCCTCTGCTGCAGAAGACGTCCGAATATTCGTGGTGGATACAGACCTTCAAAACTACTCACCTCCATGGACCTAGACACCCAGAGACATTGCCCGGAGCGACTGCCAGCAAGTGGCATCCTAAGAACCAACAGGACCAAACATGGGAAGGTTTGCATGTGCAGTCTTGTCAAAACATGGAGATGGGACGGCAGGTGGAACCCAAACACTCTGGTCCAGGGACGGTGATGCCTCTGGACGGATGGGTGTTACTGGTCATACCAACAGAAACAGCTAGAACACTGGGGCTAGCATGTGGCGATTCTTACTAGGTCAGCACAGGGGGATAGTTCGCCCACACATCACGAACCCCACGAAGCTCCAGGGATATCATCTGCAAGCAAAACCAGACCTAGGGAAAGTGATGCAGGTAGTAGTGGACGGTGAACGGCATACCGTCGCACTTATGGAGGGGGAAACATACACAACCTTCACCGACTGAGATTCATACACAAGCAGACTGAAATTTGTACCACTGAATGGCGCACGTTCGCTATGACAGGGGTGGTGACCGACGATGCCGAAGATGCACCCTACACAACTAGGAGCACTACCTCACGTCGTAACTGTTGGAGACACTGTGCCACCATTACCCTGCGACACCAATGCATTGGTGGCGAGGATCAAGAAGGCCGCACAGGTCCGAGGGTGGTGACTCAACTCCGAGAAATCAGTTGTTTGCAGGGCGCACAGACCACAGGACGACCAGACCTAATCATCACGATGGATGGGGATTGAGGCTGATTGATCGTTTCATGGCCCTTTCGAGAATGGACGTCTTCGAAGATTGAACGTCTGGCCTCACGAAAGTATCACAAACTTTCTTGGAGGCTGTGTTGGTAGCGGAGTCATAAAATGGTAAAGGTTGATATACACTGAACATATAACAGGTGTAGGCAGTATTAACAACTTGTAAAAATTTGTAATCATCAAGAAGCTTGTAACTTGATTGTTTAGCCATCTTACAGTAGAATAGTATTGTGCAGACACCACAACTGAGTGCTGCTTTTGCATTGTATCAAATTAGTTATTATGAAACAGATGTTAAAACCCATTGTAGCATTTTTCGAAAATAAAAATCTGTTCTTATCAGCTTATAGCTGATACGATCCCCATGTGGGATCTTCGATATTAAAATGATTTTTGGATTCATGGTCAAAGTGCTAGGGGCCTTGCTCCATCCTTTGCCGCGGATCGGCCCGGTATTGCAGTACTTCCAGGATTGGTCCACTCCCCTGGGGAGAAAAAAATTCAACTAACCTAATTATAATATGAAGCAGTGTTCCATATCATGAACCGCTTTCTGGCATTTAACTGGAAACCAACAGGATGCACCAGGGATTTCCCAGTGTTCCAAATTTTGTTCCTGGGGTGCACTTCCCACTACTCTTACGGACTGCCTTTCGCATACTCGTAACCTTCGATTGTCTCTGATCCTTCATATACATGTTTATTAAATCCCACTTGTATCTTACAATGCAGTGGTGTATTGTATAAAAAGATGATCTTTTAGTGCCTCCTTGAAGTCGTTTCTTTCTAAGAGTTATTAAGCTTATTGTGTCAAGAGATATTATGCATTGCTATACCCATCCAGTGGACAGTAGTTAAGACTGAAAGACCAATGGATTGAAGGAACTGGGCCCCAAACTTTGGATAGGCAAACAGAGTTAGTGTTTTATGAACTATTTTTATAAATTTAATGGGCTGGTAAATTGTAATGAGTTGTTCAGAATACAATTCAGTCACAAAAACATTACAATTATTAATCACAGTAGACCTTGGTGGGTGTTGCATCCTCTTCACTCAACTTTTTTTGCAGTAAATAGTAAAATACCGGCAGACCCTACCATCCTGGGGATGAGTGACGACGACACTGAGGATAACCACGACTTCTGGTCTCAGTTAGCAATGTGCGGGACCAGAGATGGTTTCCAGCAATGAGGCCCCACGATGGTGATGGAGTGGGAACGACGACAGGAGGGTAGGATGGTTCCAGCAGTGAGGCTTCCCCAACAGCGATGGACAACCAGGAAAGTTATGGTTCCTCTTTTGCAGATTGGCTCCTTTCTCCAGTGAATAGCGTGCGGGATGCTGCCGATTGCTCCCCATCAGCCAGCGGAGATGGTGCTGCTGGCGTTCCCCATCGGACCAGCGGAGAACGGTGGTGTGCTGACGTCCCCCATCGTCCACTGAGAGAATGGCGCTGCGTGACATACACCATTCTGCCAGTTAGAGAAAGATGGTGCTGCTGCATCATTGCATCGGTCGCAATGCACAGTCAAGACGTGTCCAAATCAGTATTTCAGTTGCCATGTATGCATGGGCAAACCAGGCAGATGGTAGAACAAATGTCTTCAGGCATTAATCACTGCCAGGGTGCGATTTGCTTTCAAGTAAGCTCTTCCCTAGGGCGATTGTAGTCATCTACGATGGCTATATCGTAGCTGAAAACAACGGGTGCCCTAGAAATTTTGTGTCCATCCTCAATGGACAAAATCTGCGTGTCTTCTACAAGGAAGGGGTTCGTTTGTGCCCCGGGGGCTGGCTCCGGACATGTGCATTGAGGCGCATTTGGGGGGGGTTGAGGGTTGCCGAAGCCGCATGCTGTTTTGGACTTTAATTAGCTTTGCTTTTGTGTGGTGCCCCTTGCTAAGAGAGGATGTCTTGGCGTATGCGGGCAGGGATGTTCGCGGGGGGTTAGTACCCATCCCGGGCTGTTATGATTTCGAGGATGCCTCTCCCCACTAGGGGGGAATCCTTTATAAATTTCCCCTTTGGGTTTGGGATGTCAGCTTTCCCCTTCATTGAAATGTTTTGTGGATTTTTCCTTGTTTACCCCACTGATGATTCTTGAATCCCCCCAGACCCCCATACGGTCTGGGGACAGTTTACAGTTCAGTCGAAATAAACCAAAGGGTTAGAATTTTAAATGTGGTATGCAGATTTTCCTTTTCCCATTGGGAGGGGGTGGGGGCCAGCCCTGGGGGGGGATTTGCTGGCTCTCTCTTGGGTAAATTATGTGTGGGAGGGGTAGGAGGTAAGGGAAAAAGGCAAAGGGAAAGGTGGTGGACTTGGTTGGGGGGGGCTTGCCTGGGGTGGAGCCGTGGTCGGGATGTTCCACTGTGGGTTTTTGGGCCGGGGGGTTCCCACCGGAGGGGAATTTGGGGGCCCTCAAAGGTGGAGCCCAAGCCCTGGGTTCCCTTGCAGTTTTTTGGCAGTGTCCCCTTTTCCTTTTTCTTAGTCCTATTTTTGGAGGGGAATGCCTCATACACCCTTCGTTTTCGAACCTAAAAACGGGCATTGTTGGTTTTGTAGTTCATTCTCCCCATTCTTGGACGATTTTCCAGGCGATGTTACATCCTGAGAGAATATATGTGTGGGGCCAGGTGGTGTCGCTCCGCGACGTCAAAGGGTTTTCAGTGCATAAAGGGGCTTAGGGGGGGGAAAGGTGATCAAGGTTACCATCTCTTGGGGTTGGATACCCCCGCCCCTTGGGCCCCGGTGGGGGGATGTCAATAGGGCACCATCTTTCCATGGCAGATGGTGTATGTCAGGGGGCAGCATTCCCTTCTCCGCGGGGAGGGGGGACAGCGCAAATCTTCCCCGGGGCCGATGGGGGACATCGGCAGATCACACTGATTTTTCTGGGGGGGCCCCCAATTCTGCCAAAGAAACCAAAAATTTCCGGGGGTGTCCTTGCTGTCGGGGGAAGCCTCACTGGGAACCTTTCCCCCTCCTGTTATCCATCGCCTTTGGTGGGGCCTCTTGCTGGAACCACCCTCTGGTCCCGTTATCTTCTGAGACCAGAAGTCGTGGTTATTCTCAGTGGTCGTCGTCGTCACACCCCCTGCTGGTAGTGGATCTGCGAATTTTTACCAAGAAAAAGTGTGCTTGAGTAAAGAGTGCACACCCCCCAAAGGTTGTTTGTATTAATAATTGTAATGTTTTGTGACTAAACTGTTTTTTGAAAAAATCATCAAAAATTTACCCCCCCTTAATTTTATAGTATTTCATTAAAACTAACTCCCTTGCCCATCAAAGTTTGGGGCCCCCTTCTTCACCCTTGTTCTTTTGTTTAATACTGTCCCTGGTTTGGGATAGGAATGCAAATTCTCTTGACCCAATTAAGCTTTAATGAATCTTTGAAAAAAACTGTCATTAATCATTCCTCGAGGCCCCTTGGGGGGACGTTTGCTACACCTCTGTCGGCCAAATGGTGGTTGGGGGCACCGAAATTAAAACTGTCGGCAAAGAAATTTTGAGAGGGAAATTAAAACAAGTTTTCGTTTACGTTTTTTGCCCCTGATTTTCAGAGACATAGGGATTTAGGATTGGCGCTTTACGGTGTACCTTAAATGGGAAAATACCCAAATTTTGTGAAATGCTGTCATACAGGTTTTGAGGATCTATTGATCATTTTCAGGGTTGCTTCGGGTTTTGAGGCTTGGTAAAGATGGGCCATTTTTTCGAGTCAAATTTTTTTATGAAAATTACTGTCAAAAAGGGAAATGGAAACGGGGCTTATGTAGGTTTTTCCAGAAGGTAGTTTTAGCCCAAGATGGCTGAGACGACCAATCCCCCGTATTGTTCAGGAATTTTTGGGCACAAATATTGTAACTTTGCTGGCCAAGTGAACTTGTAGATGTGTGATGGTTTATCACATAGCAGTGAATGTGTGAGGCGGGGACGGCCGGGAATACCAAAGGGGTGACATTTCGAGGCGAGGACCTACAGTGATGTCAGAAAAGCCAGGGGGGAAGGCGGTTGTGAGTGAGGAAGTGGGGGGAAATACACGTGAGGTGGGATGAGGGTGCAGGGCACAATTGAGTGGTCTGAGAGGGGGAGCACGGGGGGACGGATGACCCAAAGAACCCAATGGTAGAAATTGACGAGTCTTGAGACGTTTTGAGATTCCCTAAATGGGAGCCCCGGTCGGGAAAGGGGAGCATGGGGCCGGAGGAAGGAAGTAATGTCGGGTTGGCCAAATGGAGAAGGGGAATGAGGTGAGGTGCACAATTGGGGGGTCAGGAGACAAGATGGTGAAGAGAAAGTGTCGAGGAAGGGGCAGCTGAGTTGATCAGTGACATCCTATCAGCACAAAGACCAGGGAAAAAAAAAAAGGGGGGGATTAAAAAGGGGTGTATGGGCAAGGAAAAAAAAAACGCCAGAAAAGGGGGGGGGGTTAGGAGTGGGGGGGGTGGGGGATGGCAAGGATGGTTTATGAGGTATGGGCGTGGAAAAAAGAGGTGGGGAAAAATGGGGGGAAAACGAAGCAGCCAAGGGTTTTGACAATTAAATTTTAAAGGTTTATTTGGCAAGTGGTGGGGTTGGAGGGTGCTGTATCGTTTTCAAAGGGAGGTTGCCTTTAACAAGGTAATTTAAAAAAGGAAAAATTTTTCTGGGGTGAATGGTATAGGGCTTTTGTAATTTCCAAAGACTGTTTAAAGGGGATAGTGTTTTAATTTTTGAGGCAAACTTTTTTTTGCAAAGGTTTGGGGGGGGGTGAGGAAAGAAAATGAGTGGAGGGTGGTGGATGGTGAAGGTGTCTTGTGGGTGTATGCTCTGGCGGAAACGATGTGAGGGTCAAATGGATTTGTAAGGGGGGGTGACTGGTGTATTTCTTGCATTTGTAAGGGTGATCGGTGATTTTTGGATTGATTGGGGGGGATTGGGTTGAAAAATATGGGATTTTGATTGACGCCGGGGGGCAGGTATTATCAATTGGAGATATATTGGTGGAATAGGTAAGTGCAAATTGTATGTAAAAAAGGGGAAAAGCAGCTAGACGGGTAGGATCATATAAGCAAGGGGTTTAGTCGTTTTTAAACTATAGAGCAATTTATTAATCCCCGGGGGGGGGGTGGTTGGGGAGTGGCTGGGATTGTTAGTGAAAAAGGTTTTGAAAGTACTGGAAATTAACACCGGGTCCCTTTAGGAGTGGAGGGGGGGGTTGCTTCGTTGTGGAGGAAGTAGGCCAAAAGGGGGCAAAAAGGGTTTTAATGTTGGGACAGTGTGGCCAAGGAGAGGATTGTAAGTTTTACGTGGGGGAGGGAAGGTTAAATGATGGTTAACCGGAGTTTACCTGGAGGAGTTCCGGGGGGGAAGCCCCCACGCCCGGTCTGGACCCGGTTTCCCGGTGGATCAGGCCTGACAACCAGGCTGTTTTGCTGGCTGCACCAAACCAACATAGAGCCAAGCCCGGTTTGGGCGGAAAACCCATTTTGGTGCTTGTCCATGCCCGTTTAAGGGCTCCGGGTTGTTGGTAATTTGTAGTGGGGGCATTTAACATCTGGGCCCCGACACTTACTGTAGGTCCCTTAAGTCTAGTGACACCCCGCTTTCATTGGGGGGTGTTGCATTGTCTGCCAAATCTTTTGTTTCGAAGCGAGTGATTTTGTGTGCAAATTCGGTATAGTTCCCCTAGGATTTTTAGGTGTTAAAAATCAGTATCTCTCCCCCCTGCGTTCCAGGGAATACAGTTTAGGAACCTTAAGCGCTGTAAATTTGGGGGTTTTTTCTGTTAGGCATGAAAGGTTTTTGTACATTTCTAGGTAGCAAATTTCCCCCTTTAAAGGTGCTTTGTTGCAGCAATATTCAGCCTAGATAA
>NW_026493904.1:0-22619 GCF_026875155.1 Cherax quadricarinatus
AAAAACCAACCAACCTTAATGACCTTCGTGTAGTAGATAGACTTTAAACCCCATTAACCCGCCAACCTTAATGACCTGTGTAGTAGATAGACTTTAAACCCATTAACCAACCAACCTTAATGGCCCTCGTGTAGTAGATGACTTTAAAACCCATTAACCAACCAACCTTAATGACCCTCGTGTAGTAGATAGACTTTAAACCCCATTAACCAACCAACCTTAATGACCCTCGTGTAGTAGATAGACTTTAAACCCCATTAACCAACCAACCTTAATGGCCCTCGTGTAGTAGATAGACTTTAAACCCCATTAACCAACCAACCTTAATGACCTTCGTGTAGTAGATAGACTTTAAACCCCATTAACCAGCCAACCTTAATGACCCTCGTGTAGTAGATAGACTTTAAACCCCATTAACCAACCAACCTTAATGGCCCCGTGTAGTAGATAGACTTTAAACCCCATTAACCAACCAACCTTAATGACCTTCGTGTAGTAGATAGACTTTAAACCCCATTAACCAGCCAACCTTAATGACCCTCGTGTAGTAGATAGACTTTAAACCCCATTAACCAACCAACCTTAATGGCCCTCGTGTAGTAGATAGACTTTAAACCCCATTAACCAACCATCCTTAATGACCCTCGTGTAGTAGATAGACTTTCAGTCTAATAGGTGATCCATTAGCCAGTACAGAGAGAGAGAGCTTGATGACATGCAGGAAAGACATGAGGTGACATGTGGGTGGGTTAGGGAAAACTGGTAACGGTGATATGAGTGGACGTGTCACCTGTTGTCTGTAATGGTGATACATGACTCTGTCTGTGATGGTGACACATGGCTCTGTCTGTGATGGTGATACATGACTCTGTCTGTGATGGTGATACATGACTCTGTCTGTGATGGTGATACATGACTCTGTCTGTGATGGTGACACATGGCTCTGTCTGTCTGTGATGGTGACACATGACTTTGTCTGTGATGGTGATACATGACTCTGTCTGTGATGGTGACACATGACTCTGTCTGTTATGGTGACACATGACTGTTTCTGTCCGTAATGGTGACACATGACTCTGTGATGATGACACATGACTCTGTGTTTGTCTGTGATAGCGACACATGACTCTGTGATGATGACACATGACTGTGTTTGTCTGTGATGGCGACACATGACTCTGTGATGATGACACATGACTCTGTGTTTGTCTGTGATGGCGACACATGACTCTGTGATGATGACACATGACTCTGTCTGTGTCTGTATTGCTTGTTGTCACTTGATGCTCCTAACACATGTGACACATGTTAGGGTGACCAGGAATACACACTAGCAGTGCTGGCTGTGTTACGGTGACCAGGAACACACACTAGCAGTGCTGGCTGTGTTACGGTGACCAGGAACACACACTAGCAGTGCTGGCTGTGTTACGGTGACCAGGAATACACACTAGCAGTGCTGGCTGTGTTACGGTGACCAGGAACACACACTAGCAGTGCTGGCTGTTAGGGTGACCAGGAACACACACTAGCAGTGCTGGCTGTGTTACGGTGACCAGGAACACACACTAACAGTGCTGACTGTGTTAGGGTGACCAGGAACACACACTAGCAGTGCTGGCTGTGTTACGGTGACCAGGAACACACACTAACAGTGCTGACTGTGTTAGGGTGACCAGGAACACACACTAGCAGTGCTGACTGTGTTAGGGTGACCAGGAACACACACTAACAGTGCTGACTGTGTTAGGGTGACCAGGAACACACACTAACAGTGCTGACTGTGTTAGGGTGACCAGGAACACACACTAGCAGTGCTGGCTGTGTTACGGTGACCAGGAACACACACTAACAGTGCTGACTGTGTTTAGGGGACCAGGAACACACACCTGCAGTGGTGACTGTGTTAGGGTGACCAGGAATACACACTAGCAGTGCTGGCTGTTAGGGTGACCAGGAACACACACTAGCAGTGCTGGCTGTGTTACGGTGACCAGGAACACACACTAACAGTGCTGACAGTGTGTTAGGGTGACCAGGAACACACACTAGCAGTGCTGGCTGTGTTACGGTGACCAGGAACACACACTAGCAGTGGTGACTGTGTTAGGGTGACCAGGAACACACACTAGCAGTGCTGACAGTGTTAGGGTGACCAGGAACACACACTAGCAGTGCTGGCTGTGTTAGGGTGACCAGGAACACACACGAACAGTGCTGGCAGTGTTAGGGTGACCAGGAACACACACTAGCAGTGCTGGCTGTGTTACGGTGACCAGGAACACACACTAGCAGTGCTGGCTGTGTTACGGTGACCAGGAACACACACTAGCAGTGCTGACAGTGTTAGGGTGACCAGGAACACACACTAGCAGTGCTGGCTGTGTTACGGTGACCAGGAACACACACTAGCAGTGGTGGCTGTGTTACGGTGACCAGGAACACACACTAGCAGTGCTGGCTGTGTTACGGTGACCAGGAACACACACTAGCAGTGCTGGCTGTGTTACGGTGACCAGGAACACACACTAGCAGTGCTGGCTGTGTTACGGTGACCAGGAACACACACTAGCAGTGCTGACAGTGTTAGGGTGACCAGGAACACACACCAGCAGTGCTGGCTGTGTTACGGTGACCAGGAACACACACTAGCAGTGCTGGCTGTGTTACGGTGACCAGGAACACACACTAGCAGTGCTGGCTGTGTTAGGGTGACCAGGAACACACACTAGCAGTGCTGGCAGTGTTAGGGTGACAAGGAACACACACTAGCAGTGCTGGCTGTGTTACGGTGACCAGGAACACACACTAGCAGTGCTGGCTGTGTTACGGTGACCAGGAACACACACTAGCAGTGCTGGCTGTGTTAAGGTGACCAGGAACACACAATAACAGTGCTGACAGTGTTAGGGTGACCAAGAACACACACTAGCAGTGCTGGCTGTGTGTTAGGGTGACCAGGAACACACACTAGCAGTGCTGGCTGTGTTAAGGTGACCAGGAACACACAATAACAGTGCTGACAGTGTTAGGGTGACCAGGAACACACACTAGCAGTGCTGGCTGTGTTAGGGTGACCAGGAACACACACTAGCAGTGCTGACCGTGTTAGGGTGACCAGGAACACACACTAGCAGTGCTGGCTGTGTTAGGGTGACCAGTAACACACAATAAGAGTGCTGACAGTGTGTTAGGGTGACCAGAAACACACACTAGCAGTTCTGACAGTATTAGGGTGACCAGGAACACACACTAGCAGTTCTGACAGTATTAGGGTGACCAGGAACACACACTAGCAGTGCTGGCTGTGTTAGGGTGACCAAGAACACACACTAGCAGTGCTGGCTGTGTTAAGGTGACCAGGAACACACACTAACAGTGCTGACAGTGTTAGGGTGACCAGGAACACACACTAGCAGTGCTGGCTGTGTTAGGTGACCAGGAACACACACTAGCAGTGCTGGCAGTGTTAGGGTGACCAGGAACACACACTAGCAGTGCTGACAGTGTTATGGTGACTAGGAACACACACTAGCAGTGCTTGCTGTGTTAGGGTGACCAGGAACACACACTAGCAGTGCTGACAGTGTTAGGGTGACCAGGAACACACACTAGCAGTGCTGGCTGTTTACGGTGACCAGGAACACACACTAGCAGTGCTGGCTGTGTTACGGTGACCAGGAACACACACTAGCAGTGCTGGCTGTGTTACGGTGACCAGGAACACACACTAGCAGTGCTGGCTGTGTTACGGTGACCAGGAACACACACTAGCAGTGCTGGCTGTGTTTACGGTGACCAGGAACACACACTAGCATGGCTGGCTGTGTTACGGTGACCAGGAACACACACTAGCAGTGCTGACAGTGTTAGGGTGACCAGGAACACACACTAGCAGTGCTGGCTGTGTTACGGTGACCAGGAACACACACTAGCAGTGCTGGCTGTGTTACGGTGACCAGGAACACACACTAGCAGTGCTGACAGTGTTAGGGTGACCAGGAACACACACTAGCAGTGCTGGCTGTGTTACTGTGACCAGGAACACACACTAGCAGTGCTGACAGTGTTAGGGTGACCAGGAACACACACTAGCAGTGCTGGCTGTGTTACGGTGACCAGGAACACACACTAGCAATGCTGGCTGTGTTACGGTGACCAGGAACACACACTAGCAATGCTGGCTGTGTTAGGGTGACCAGGAACACACACTAGCAGTGCTGGCAGTGTTAGGGTGACCAGGAACACACACTAGCAGTGCTGACAGTGTTAGGGTGACCAGGAACACACACTAGCAGTGCTGGCTGTGTTACGGTGACCAGGAACACACACTAGCAGTGCTGGCTGTGTTAGAGTGACCAGGAACACACACTAGCAGTGTTGGCCGTGTTAGGGTGACCAGGAACACACACTAACAGTGCTGACAGTGTTAGGGTGACCAGGAACTCACACTAGCAGTGCTGGCAGTGTTAGGGTGACCAGGAACACACACTAGCAGTGCTGACAGTGTTAGGGTGACCAGGAACACACACTAGCAGTGCTGGCTGTGTTAGGGTGACCAGAAACACACACTAGCAGTGCTGGCTGTGTTAGGGTGACCAGGAACACACACTAGCAGTGCTGGCTGTGTTAGGGTGACCAGGAACACACACTAGCAGTGCTGGCTGTGTTAGGGTGACCAGGAACACACACTAGCAGAACTTGGCGTCACAGCAGTAAGACGTCACGTGGTGTCCCGATCTTCCCTGGGTGTTGCAACTGTTCTTGGGCGTACGGTCTGCAATTTCGCATGAAAAGTGACGGTGGGAACCGTATTGCAAGGGGGGAGATGTTGCAAGTGACACAGCAGTCTCACAGACACTCAGAGCTGCTGATATCCTGAGTTCTTTTGTAGATGCCAATCAGATATCATTCTGGCTTCTTATAAAACCTCATCCTGGGTTAGATCAAGTCCTTAGTAGGTCCAGACTGTCACCTACACGGATAAATATTTTTAAGCCACCTTAATGGTAGTGGCTTTGTGGATAGGGTCGACTTGAAGCAGTTCCTCTATTGGGTGGCTTGGCTTAACAGCCAGTCACTCAGAATGAATGTATATAAGCCACCTTAATGGTAGTGGCTTTGTGGATAGAGTCGACTTTAAGCAGTTCCTCTACTGGGTGGCTTGGCTTAACAAGCCAGTCACCCAGAATGAATGTATATAAGCCACCTTAATGGTAGTGGCTTTGTGGATAGGGTCGACTTTAAGCAGTTCCTCTATTGGGTGCTTGGCTTAACAGCCAGTCACCCAGAATGAATGTATATAACCACCTTAATGGTAGTGGCTTTGTGGATAGAGTCGACTTTAAGCAGTTCCTCTGCTGGGTGGCTTGGCTTAACAGCCAGTCACCCAGAATGAATGTATATAAGCCACCTTAATGGTAGTGGCTTTGTGGATAGAGTCGACTTTAAGCAGTTCCTCTACTGGGTGGCTTGGCTTAACAGCCAGTCACCCAGAATGAATGTATATAAGCCACCTTAATGGTAGTGGCTTTGTGGATAGAGTCGACTTTAAGCAGTTCCTCTACTGGGTGGCTTGGCTTAACAGCCAGTCACCCAGAATGAATGTATATAAGCCACCTTAATGGTAGTGGCTTTGTGGATAGGGTCGACTTTAAGCAGTTCCTCTACTGGGTGGCTTGGCTTAACAGCCAGTCACCCAGAATGAATGTATATAAGCCACCTTAATGGTAGTGGCTTTGTGGATAGGGTCGACTTTAAGCAGTTCCTCTATTGGGTGGCTTGGCTTAACAGCCAGTCACCCAGAATGAATGTATATAAGCCACCTTAATGGTAGTGGCTTTGTGGATAGAGTCGACTTTAAGCAGTTCCTCTGCTGGATGGCTTGGCTTAACAGCCAGTCACCCAGAATGAATGTATATAAGCCACCTTAATGGTAGTGGCTTTGTGGATAGAGTCGACTTTAAGCAGTTCCTCTACTGGTGGCTTGGCTTAACAGCCAGTCACCCAGAATGAATGTATATAAGCCACCTTAAATGGTAGTGGCTTTGTGGATAGGGTCGACTTTAAGCAGTTCCTCTATTGGGTGGCTTGGCTTAACAGCCAGTCACCCAGAATGAATGTATATAAGCCACCTTAATGGTAGTGGCTTTGTGGATAGAGTCGACTTTAAGCAGGCATTCTTTTGGGATTTGCAAGCCATTGGCTTGGCTTATCAACCAATCCCCTGGCTCAACTTAACAACCAATCCCCTTCCTCAATACTCCCTCCAATCACGACACTTAACGTCCCAAATAACCAGACCACGACTGTCTGTTGGCCAATCACGTACCTCTTAACCAGCACTCACTCTGCCTCTCGTGACTGTGGTGTCTCTGAGTGGGATAAGAAGAGAGGCAGTGCGTGCACGGTGCACAGAGAGGCAGTAAAGAATGGAAGAAAGACAGAGAGAGAGAGAGAGAGAAAGGCAGGCAGTGAGAAAGAACTTGCTGGAAGCAAAAAACTGTGGAGAAAACGAGAGGAGAGTGAGTCCAGGAAGGTCAGAGAAGAAGGCAGATAGAATTTTAGGAGGTGGTGTAAAGATAGATAGATGGAGAGAGAGAGAGAAGTAGAGAGAGAGAGAGAGAGAGAGACAGAGACAGAGACAGAGACAGACAGAGACAGAACAGACAGACAGAATAATTAGATATACATATATATATATATATATTAATAATATATATATATAGATATAATATATATATATAAAAGAAAGATAATAAATATATATAATTATATATATATAATGTGAATCAAAAAAACGTTATCTATGGGAGGCAAAGAAGGGAATGTATGAATAAGAATAAGTAGTACCCACACTACTATATTGGTGTGAAGCTTGGGTATGTTAAATTGCAGCAGCGAGGAGACGGTTGGGGCAGCGGAGATGTCTGTTATTAAGCAATGTGTGTGTAAATATTATGCAGAAAATCGAGTGTGGAAATTAGGAAAGGGTGTGGAGTGAATAAAAGAAATAGTCAGAGGCAGAAGAGGAGGTTGTTGAGGTGTTTGGTCATTAGAAGAATTGGTCAAAGTTAGAATGACATGGAGAGATCATTAAATCTATAGGTAAGGGAGTGGTCGAGGGGGTAGGGTATTGTCCTCGAAAGGGTTGGAAAGAGGGGTAAAGGAGGTTTGTGGCGAGGGCGTGGACTTCCAGCAAGCGTTGCGTGACGTGTTAATAGGAGTGAATGGAGACGAATGGTACTGGACCTGAACGAGCTGTTGGAGTGTGACAGGTGTACATATTTAGTGAAGGATCAGGGAAACCGGTTATTATTCTTATAAGTCGGACTTGAGTCCTGGAAATGGGAAGTTACAATGGGACGTACAAGGAATTACAATGAAGTACAATGGGAAGTAGCAATGGGAAGTACAAGGGGAAGTACAATTGAAGTACAATGGGAATACATATGGGAAGTACAATGATGATTAAGTATTTTCATTTTGTGTCAACCCTGCCTCGGTGGGTCCACGCCTGCCTCGGGTGCAGCCCTGCCTCGTGAGGGGCACACTGCCTTCGGTGGATCACACTCCTCGGAGGGTCACCCTGCCTCGGTTGGGCTCACCCTGGCCATCGGTGGGGTCCTCCTCCTCGGTGCGTCACCCTGCCTCGAGTGGGTCACCCTGCCCCTGTTTGGTGTCCCCTGCCTCGGTGGTCACCCTGCCTCGGTGGGGGATCACCCTGCCTCGGTGGGTCACCCTCCTTCGGTGGGTCACCCTGCTCGTGTGAGACGCCGACTTGTTGAAAAAAAAAAAAAAATGTCAATATATACAAGTGGTCCCCACGTTTTTTCGAAATTAATCCGTTCCTGAGCACGTTGACTATAAACAAATTTACGATTTGAGATTCAATTTTCCCATATGAAATAATTAAATTCAATTAATAATCCGTTCCTGACACCCAGAAGTATTAAAAAACAAAAATTTTTTTAATGAAATATGCATGTAGTTCCATAAACAATACAATGGGAATGATGACGTAAAAACATTAACCGTCATAACACTTACCTTTATTAGAGATTCCTTCTAGTGTAGGGAACTGAGGAGGCGAGAGAGTGGATATTGTTTATAGTTTGGAAGGGGAAAATCCCCATCCACAACACCTCAGGTACCAATTGCTTCTCTGGGGTTTGCATTCTCTTCTCTGTCTCTTATTGCCACTTAGAACCAACCTTGAGAGTCACTGGAGTCCTTCCTCACCAAAGTTACTGTGGAAGCTGTTTCTTCTGGCTCCCTCTTTAAAACACTTCCCTAAAATGGCCCAAGACTTTGTCACTGTACATATTTCTCACCTTCTTTTCCAAACAGCTTGGCACTAGATTTTCCTTTGGAGCCATGTAGCTTATTAGTAATTGGAAGCAATAAAATGACTGAATATTATGAAATATTTTCTTAGGAGCACTTGAGGACCTTCACTCATGATAAACAATGCCAGACTGGCTGGGTAGGGTAGGCCGCCCCGGCTCACTACCGTGCGTAACACTCCGCGGACGAACTACTATTTTCCCGATCAACTATGAAAAGCAGTCCATTTTATATGAAAATAACCCCTATATTGCGAAATTTGACGATCCGGAACTACGAAAAGCGATGGGACGGCACTGAAAATATATATATATTAGTAAATAAATATATATATTATATATAATATATATCTAAATATATCCAAAAAAGAATATATATCTAGGTATAAGGTTGTAGAACAGCAACCGCCCAGGGCGGTACTACCGTCCAGCCAATGAATGTAAAAACGAAAGCCGTTAATTGTTTTACATGATGGTAGGATTGCCTGGTTCCTGTTTTTCTGTCTCATATAAACATGCAAGATTTTCAGGTACTCTTGCTACTTCTACTTACACTTAAGGTCACACAACACATGCATGTACAAGCATCTAAAAGTATAAGACACATCCCTCTGGTTTTCTCTATTTTCTTCTAGTTCTAGTTGTTGTTTTATTTCCTCTTATCTCCATGGGGAATTGGAACAGAATTCTTCCCCGTAAGCCTGCGTGTTGTAAGAGGTTTGGTGGGGGAGATGGGTTAGCTACTAACATGTCCAGGAGCAAGGGCTAGTAACCCTTCCCTTTAAATTACTAAATTTAAAAAGAGACTTTCGCTTTTCTTTTTGGGCGTCACCCAGCCTCTGGTGGGAACCGTGCCGGTTTGAATGAAAAAAAAAAAAAAAAAAAAAAAAAAAAAAAATATATATATATATATAATATATATATAATTAAACGGACACCACGAACAGTAACAGACAACAGTAACAGACAACAACAGACAACAGTAACAATACAACAGACAACAGTAACAGACACAACAAGAACGAAACGAGTAACCGATACACCAGACAACAGGAATCAGACACAACAGACACAAACCACAACAATAAGAAGACACAACAGACACCCGAACAGACAGACACAACAGACAACAGTAACAGACAAAACAAGACAACATTAACAGACACAACAGGACATACAGAACAGACACAAACAAACAACATGTAACAGACACAACAGACAACATAAACAGACACAACAGACAACATAACAGACACAACAGACAACAGTAACATACAGCAACAAACACCGTAACAGAACAACAGTAATCAACATACAACCAGACAACAGTAACAGACACAACAGACAACAGTACAACAGACACAACAGACAACAGTAAGCAGTACAAAACAAGACAACAGAAACAGACACAACAGACAACAGTAACAGACACAACAAACAACATTACAGACAACAACAGAACAACAGTACAGACACAACAGACAACAGTAACAGACACAACAGACAACAGTAACAGACAAAACAACAACAGTTAACGGACACAACAGACAACAGTAACAACAACAAACAGACAACAGATAACAGACACAACAGACAACAGTAACAGACACAACAGACAACAGTAACAGACACAAAAGACAACAGTAACAGATACAACAGGTACAGCAGTAACAACACTATAGACAACAGTAACAGATACAAGACCACGGAACAGACACAAAGACACCACGAAATCAATATCAGTCACAACAGCACACAGCAACAGTAACAGAGAGGCCACAACAGACCAACATAACAGACACAACAGACAACCACGAAACATAACAGAACACAACAACAGAACAACAAGTTAACAGACACAACAACAACAGTAAAACAGACACCACAGACAACAGTAACAGACACACAACAGACAACAGTTAACATTACACAACAACAACAGTGACAGACACAAAAGCCAACAGTAGCAGATACAACAGACAACAGTAACAGACACAACGACAACAGTAACAATACACCAGACAAACATAACAGACACAACAGACAACCACGAACAATAACAGTCACAACAGACACCACGAACAGCAACAGACACAACAGAACAACATTAAACAGACAAACAGACAACATTAACAGAGCACAAAACAGACAACAGGTAACAGACTAACAACAAACACCAGTAACAGACACAAACAGACAATCAGTAACAGACAACAACATGACAACAGTATCAGACAGACAACAGACAACATAACAGTAACAACAAACAAACAGTAACAGTACACACAGACACCAGTATAACAGACACAAACAGACAACAGTAACAGACACAACAGACAACAGCAACAGACAACAACAGACAACAGTAACAGACACAACAGACAACAGTAACAGACACAACCAGACACAGTAACAGACACAGACAAACAACAGTAACAGACAAGACGAACCGACAACAGTAACAGACTCATCAGACAACAGTAACAGACACAACAGACAACAGTAACAGGACACAGACAGACAACAGTAACGGACACAACAGACAACCAGAAACAACACAAACAGACAACAGAAAACAGACACAACAAACAACAGTAACAGACAACAAACAACGAACAGTAACAACCACAAATGACAACAGTAACTATACAACAGACAGCAGTAACAACAAGGAGGGGATACTACAGACAACAGTAACCAGATAACAAGACAACGGTAACAGACACAGGCAGACACCACGAACCAATAACAGACACAACAGACACACGAACATAACAGACACAACAGACAACAGTAACAGACACAACATACACCACGAACATAACAACACAACAGACAACAGTAACAGACACAACAGTAACTACAGTAAAACAGACACAACAGACACAGTAACAGACACAACAGACAACAGTAACAGAACACAACAACAACAGTGACAGACACAAAAGACAACAGAGCAGATATCAACAACAGCGTAACAAACAACAGACAACAGTTAAAACAATACAAGACAACGGTAACAACACAACAGACACCACGAACAATAAGCAGACCCACAACAGACACCATGAACAGTAACAACACAACAGACAACAGTAACAGACACCAACATACATACCTACGAACAGTGAACCGACACAACAGACAACAGTAACAGACACAACAACAACAGTAACAGCACAACATACAACTGTAACAGACACAACAGAACACCACGAACAGTAACAGACTCAACAGACAACAGTACCAGACACAACAGACAACAGTAACAACACAACAGACAACAGTAACAGACACAACAACCACAGTAACAGACACAACAGACAACAGTAACAACACAACAGACAAAAGGTAACAGGACAAAACAACAACAGTAACAGACACAACAGACAACAGTAACAGACACAACATAACATACACAAACAACAACAGTAACAGACCACAACAGACCAGCAGTAACAACACGAACAGTAACAGACACAACAGAAAACAGACACAACAGACAACAGTAACAACACAACAACTAACAGTAACCGGCCACATCAGACACCACTATCTACCGTCACAGGTAACGTACACAATTACAGAATCAATTACAACTGCCCAAGGATGGGAAAGACGGGAGGGGCAGGGAGGAGGGGCCTAAATAAGAAAGCGGGGAGGGAATCGGGGAGGCAAATAGCCTATAAAAAAGACTAAAATCATAATAAAAAAACGTGGAGGGACAGGGAGGAAAAGGGCAAAGGAGGAGGGCCTAGAGAGGAGGGGCACCGGGAGAGGCAGGGCGGAGGCACTGGGAGGGCGCAGTAGGAGGGGCAAAATACAAAAGCAAAAATAACGGGGTGGGACACAAGGGAGGATGGGCACAACGGGAGGGGAAGGGAGGAGGGTGGCAACGGGGAGGGGCAGCGAGGGAGGCGCACGGAGAGGGGAAGGGAGGGGGGCATTGGAGAGAGGGAGGAGGGGCACGAGGAGGGGCAATGGCGAGCTGGGGCAGGGAGGAGTGTGCTAGGAGTAGAGCCCGGGAGGCGGGTGCTAGGGAGGAGGGCAGGAGGAGGGGCAGGTGTTAGTTACCTTACACCTCCTGGCTGGCTAACACTCCACTGTGGTTATCCTCGCTGTGCTAAAACACTCCCCTGGGTTAATCCTGCTGGCTAACACTCGCCCTATTTAACCTGGCTGGCTACATCCCCTGAATTAACCTGGCTGCTAACACTCCCCCAGGAATCCACTGTCTAACACTCCGCCTGTGTTATCCAGGCATAGGCTAACACTCCCCCTGGGTATCCCTGGTTGTCTAACACCCCCTGGGGTTAATCCTGCTGCTAACACTCCCTGATTATCCTGGCTGCTAACACTCCCCTGGTTATCCTGCTGGCTAGACACTCTTTCCCCTGGGTTTATCCTGGCTGGCTAACACTCCCCATAGTTTCCTGGCCGCTAACACATCCCCTGGGTTATCACTGGCTGGCTAAACACTCCCTGGGTTATCCAGGCTGGCTAACCTAGCCCATGGGATATCCTGGCTGGCTAACACTCCACTGGGTTAACCAGCTGGCTAACACTCACCCTGGGTTATCTGGCTGGCTAACACTCCCCTGGGTTATCTACTGGCTAACACTCGCCCTGGTTTATCTGGCTGTCTAACACCCCCTGGTTATCCGGCTCCTAACACACCCCCGGTTTATCCTGCGTGCTAACACTCCCCTGGGTTATTCCTGCTGCTAACACCCCAGGTTACCTGGGCTGCTAACATCCCCTGGGTAATCCTGGTTGGCTAACCCTCCCTGGTTATCCTGGCTGCTAACGTCACTCCCCTGGGGTTATCCTGCTGGAGCTAACACTCCCCAGGTTATCCTGGCTTTGGCTAACACTCCCCTGGGGTTATCCCTGCTGGCAACACTCCCCTGGGCTATCCGGTGTCTAACCCTCACACTCCCCTGGAGTTATCATGGGTGTCTAACACGCCCCAGGGTTATCCTGGCAGGCTAATAACACTTCTCCCCGGGTTATCCCTGGTTACCGTAACACTCCCCTGGGTTATCCTGCTGGCTAACACTCCCCTGGGTTATCCTGGCTGCTAACACTCTCCCCAGGGGTTATCCGGCTTGGCTAACACTTCCCCTGGGTATCCTGGCTGGCTAAGACTCCCCTGGTTATCCCTGGCTGCTAACACTCCCCAGGTTTATCCTGGGTGTCTAACACTCCCCTGGGTTACCTCTGGCTGGGCGCTAACTCGCCCCTGGGTTATCCTGCTATCTAACACTCCCGGGTTATCCAGGTTGTCTAACACTCCCCTCTGATTTATCCTGGCAGCTAACACTCCCCTGGTTACTGTTTTACCTAACACTCTCCCCAGGTTAATCCTGGTGTCTATACACTCCCCATGGGTTATCCTGCTGGCTAACACTTTCTCCCCTGGGTTATCCTGGATACCTAACACTCCCCTGTTTCCTGTGTGTCTAACACTCCCTGGTTTTCCTGGTTACCTAACACTCCCTGGGTTATCCTGGTTACCTAACACTCCCCTGGTTATCCTGGGTGTCTAACACTCATCTGGTGTTATCCTGGGTGTCCCCTAACACTCCCCATGGGTTTATCGTGTGTCTAACACTCCCTGGGTTATCCTGCAGCTAACACATCCCCTGGGTTATCCTGAGTTAACTAACACTCCCCTGGGTTTATCCAGGGCTGGCTAACACTCCATAGTTCTGGGTTATCCTGCGGCTAACACACCCCTGGGTTGATTTCCAGGCCTGGCTAACACTCCCCCTGGTTATCCTGGCAGGCTAACAACTCCCTGGTTATCCTGGCAGCTAAACACTCCCCTGGGGTTCTATCCTGGTTACCTAACACTCCCTGGTTATCCTGCTGGCTAACACCCCCCCTGGTTTATCCTGTTACCTAACACTGCCCCTTGGTTATCCTGGTGTCAAAACACTCCCCCCCTTGGTTTTACTGGCAGGCTAACACCCCCTGGGGTTAATCCTGTTACCTAACACTCCCATGGGTTATCCTGGCTGGCTAACACTCCCCTGGGTTATCTGGGTTGCTACACTCCCATGGTTATCCTGGCTGGCTAACACTCCCCTGGGTAATCCCAGGCTGCTAACAACTCCCCTTGGTTATCCTTTGGGTGTACAACACTTCCCCCTGGGGTTAATCCTGGCAGGCTAAACACTCCCTGGGTTATCCTGCTGGGCTTAACAATCCCCTGGTTATCCCTGGCTTGCTATACACTCCCACTGGGTTATCCTGCTGGCTAACTCTCCCCTGGGTTATCCCTGGCTGGCTAACACTTCTCCCTGGGGTTTATCTGGCTGGCTAACCTCCCCTGGTGTTTATCTGGCTGGCTAACACCCCTGGGTTATCCTGCTGCTAACACTCCCCTGGGTTATCATGGGTGTCTAAACCTCCCCTGGGTTATCCTGGCTGGCTAACACTCACCCTGTTGGTTATCCTGGGTGCTAACACTCCTCTGGGTTTACAGAGGGTGTCTAACACTCCCCTGGGTTATCCGCTGGGCCCCCTTTTTTATTTGGCTAAACCCTCCCCTGGGTTATCTGGGTGTCCCTAACACTCACCCTGGTTATCCAGGCAGGCCTAACACTCCCCTAGGGTTATCCTGGTTCCAACACTCCCCTGGGTTATCCTGGCTGCGCTAACACTCCCCTGGGTTATCCTGGCTGGCTAACACTGCCCTCTTGGTATCCTGGCTGTCTAACGACTCCCTGGGGTTAACCTGCTGGCTAAGACTCTCCCTGGGTTATCCTGGCTGGCTAACACTTTCCCTGGGTTTATCCTGGGTGTCTAACACTCCCCTGGGTTACCCTGGCTGGTAACACTCCCCTGGGTTACCCTGCTGGCAACACTCCCCTGGGGTATCCTTGGTTGTCTAACACTCCCCTGAGTTATCCTGGCAGGCTACCACTTCCCCTGGTTTAATCCAGGTTACCTAACACATCCCCCTGGGTTAAATCCTGGGTGTCAACACTCTCCCCTGGGTTATCCAGGCTGGCTAACACTCCCCTGGGTTATCCTGGTTACCCCTAACACTCCCCTGGGTTATCCTGGTGTCTAAACACTCCCCGTGGGTTTTCCTGGTTTACCTAACTCTCCCTGGTTATGCCTGGTTACCTAAACACCCCCTGGGTTATCCTGGGTGTGTCGTAACACTCCCCGGGTATATCCTTTGCGGCTAACACTCCCCTGGTTATCCGGGTGTCTAACACTCCTCTGGGTTTTAATCATTGGTGTCTAACACTCCCTTGGTTATCCTGGCTGGGTAACACTCCCCTGGGTATCCTGGGAGTCTAACACTCCCTGGGTTATCCTGGGCAGGCTAACGACTCCCTGGGTTTATCCTGGTTACCTAACACTACTCCCCTGGTTATCCTGCTGGCTAACACTCCCCGGTTATCCTGCTGGCTAACACTCCCTGGTTATCTGGCTGGCTAACCACTCCCCTGGGTTTACCTGGGTGTCTAACACTCCCCCTTGGTTACCCTGGCTGCTAACACTCCCTGGTTATCCTGCTGGCTAAACACGTCCCCTGGGTTATCCTGGTGTCTAACACTCCCCTGAAGATTACCTGGCAGGCTAACACTCCATGAGGATATCCAGGTTACCTAACCCTGCCGCGCTGGGTAAATCTGGGTGCTAACACTCCCTGGTTTATCGCTGGCTGGCTAACACTCCCCTGGGTTTTATCCTGGTTACCTATAAACACTCCCCAGGTTATCCTGGTGTCTAACACTCCCTGGGTTTTCCTAGTTCCCTAACACTCCCTCAGTTGTTATCCTGGTTACCTAACACTTCCCCTGGTTTATCCTGGGTGTCTAACACTCCCATGGGTTATCCTGGCAGTCAACATTCCCCTGGGCTGAGTTCCTGGTTACCTAACACTCCCTGAGGGGTTATCCTGGCCTGGCTAACACTCCCCTGGTTATCCGGTTACCAAACACTCCCCTGGGTTATCCTGGTTGTCCTAACACTCCCCTGGTCATCCTTCAGGCTTAACAATCTCCCCTGGTTATCCTGTTACCTAAAACTCCCCGATGGGTTATCCTGGCTGGCTAACACTCCCCTGGTTTATCCTGGCATGCTAACAACTCCCCTGGGTTATCCCTTGGCTGGCTAAACACTCCCTAGGGTTATCCTGGCTGGCTATTAACACTCCCCTGGGTTATCCTGGGTTCTAACACTCCCCTGGGTTATCCTGTCTGGCTAACACTCCCCTGGGTTATCCTGGCTGGCGTAACACTCCCCTGGGTTGATCCATGGCTGGCTAACACTCCCCTGGGTTATCCTGGCTGGCTAACGCTCCCCAGGGTTATCCTGGCTGGCTAAACACTCCCCTGGGTTATCCTGGCTGGCTAACCCTCCCCTGGGTTATCCCTGGATGGCTACCACACCCCTGGGTTATCCTGTCTGGCTAAATACACCCCAGGTTATCCTGGGTGTCTAACACTCCCTGGGTTATCCTGGCTGGCTAACACTCCCCTGGGTTATCCTGGTGTCTAACACATCCCTGGGTATCCTGGTGTCTAACACTCCCCTGGTTTAACCCTGGCAGGCTTAACACTTACCCCTGGGTTATCCTGGTTACCCTAACACACCCCGGGTTTTCCTGGCTGGCTAACACTCCCCGTGGTGTATATCCTGCTTGCTAACACACCCCTGGGTTATCCTGGCTGCTAACACTCCCCTGGTTTCCTGGCTGCTAAGACTCCCCTGGGTTATTCCTGGCTGGCTAACACTCCCTGGTTTACTCCTGGGCTTCTCAACACTCCCTGTTTATCCTGGCTGGCTAACACTCCCCTGGGTTATTCTGGCTGGCTAACACTGCCCCTGGGTTATCCGGGGTGTTAACACTCCCCTGGAGTTATCCTGGCATCTAACACTCCCCTGGGTTTCCTGGTTACCTAACACTGTATAGTAACTCCCCTGGGTTTATCCGGGTTCTAACACTCCCCCTCCCCTGGGTTATCCTGGCTGGCTAACACTCCCCTGGGTTATCCTGGTTACCTAACACACCGCCTGGGTTATCTGGGGGTGTCTAACACCCCCTGGTTTTCCTGGTTACCTAACAGCCTCTGGGTTATCCAAGGTTACCTATACACTCCCCAGGGTTTATCCTGGTGTCTAACACTCTCCCTGGGTTTACCCTGGCAGCTAACACTCCCCTGTTAACCGGTTTACCTAACACTCCCCTGGGTTATCCTGGCTGGCTAACAACTCCCTGGGTTATCCTGGTTACCTAACACTCCCAAGGGTTATCTGGGTGTCTAACACTCCCCTGGTATCCTGGCAGGCTAACACTCCCCTTGTTTTCTGGTTACCTAACACTCCCTGTGTAACCTGGCTGGATTAACAACTCCTCCTGGTTTATCCTGGCTGGCTAACACTCCCCTTGTTATCCCTTGCTGGCTAAATACTCCCCTGGTTATCCTGAGCTGGCTAACACTCCCCTTGGTTTATCCTGGGTGTCTAACACGCCCCTGGTTATCCTGGCTTGCTAACACTCCCCTGAGTTATCCCTGCTTGCTAACACTCCCCTGGGTTTATCCTGGTGTCTAACACTCCCCAGGGTTTATCCTGGCAGGCTAACACCCCCTGGTGTGTAAGTCCCTGGTTACCTAACACTCCCTGGTTATCCTGGTTGACTAACACTCCCCTGGGTTATCCTGGCAGGCTAACACTCCCCTGGGTTATCCCAGGTTACCTAATAACACTCCCCTGGGTTATCCTGGCTGCTAACACTCCCCTGTTTATTCCTGCTGGGCTAACACTCCCCTGGGTTATCCTGGTGTCTAACACTCCCCTGGGTATCCTGGTGTCTAACACTCCCCTGGGTTATCCTGCGTGGCCTAACACTCCCCAGGGTTATCCCTGACTGGCTAACACTCCCTGGGTTTATCCTGGCTGTCAAACCCTCCCCTGGGTTTATCCTGTTGTCTAACACTCCCCTGGGTTATCCTGGCTGCTAACACTCCCCCTGGGTTAGCCGGCTGTCTAACACTCCCCGGTTATCCTGGCTGTCTAACCACCTCCCTGGGTTATCCTGGCGGCTAACACTCCCCTGGGTTTATCATAGGTGTCTAACACTCCCTGGGCCATCCTGGCTGTCTAACACTCCTCCTGGGTTATCCTGGCTGTCTAAACACTACCACCCAGTGTTATCCTGGCTGGCTAACACTCCCCTGGATTATCCCTGACTGGCTAACTTTCCCCTGGGTTATCCTGGTGTCTAACACTCTCCCTGAGGTTATCCTGGCTGGCTAACACTCCCCTGGATATCCTGACTGGCTAACTTTCCCTGGATTATCCTGGGTGTCTAACACTCCCTGGGTATCCTGGCCGGCTAACTTCCCTGGTTATCCTTACTAGCTACTTTCCCCTGGGTTTATCCTATCAGGGTGTCTAACACTCCCATGGTTATCTTGGCTGGCAAAACACTCCCCTGGGTTTTCCTGACGGCTAACTTTCCCCAGGGTTACCTGTCTCTAACACTCCCCTGGGGTATCTTGGTCTGCTAACACACCCCTGGTTATCCTGACTGGCAACTTTTCCCCTGGGTTTTCCTGGGTGTCTAACACTCCCCAAGGGTATATTTGGCTGGCTAACACTCCCCCTGGTTATCCTGACAGGCTAACATTCCCCTTGGGTTATCCTGGAGGGTCTAACACTCCCCGGGGTATCCTGACAGGCTAGCACCTCCCCAGTGGTATCCTGACTGGCTAACTTTCCCCGGTTATCCTACTACTTAATCTTCCTACTCACAACTATTAATCCCAAACAATCTTATCTTCTCATACAATATCACGGAACTAAAACAATTCCATAATTACCATGAAACATGCTTTTGTTTTCTGTAATCTAATTTCATCATAGAAAAAGGTATTAAACTTAATGTGTCTCTGCGTGTAATTTTGTTTTCTTATGACGTACAGACCAGATATGGTACAAGGGGAAGTACATACCAGAAAGTACTGAGGGAATACAGACCAGTATGGTACTAGGGGAAGTACAGACCAGTAATGGTACTAGGGGAAGTACAGACCAGTATGGTACTATGGGGAAATAACAGTACCATTATGGTACTAGGGGATGTACAGACCCAGTATGGATACTAGTGGAAAGTCAGTACAGTAATGGTACTAGGGGAAGTACAGGCAGTAAGTACTAGGGGAAGTACAGACGTCATATGGTACTAGGGTAAGTACATTGACGCAGTATGGTACTAGGGGAAGTACAACCAGTATGTGTACTAGGGGAAGTACAACAGTATGGTACAAGGGGAAGAACAGACAAGTAATGGTACTAGGGGAAGTTACAGACCATATGGTAACTAAGGGGAAGTTTTACATACCATATGTAAGTAGGGGAAGTACAGACCAGTATGGTTAGCTAGGGGAAGTTACAGACCAGTAATGGTACTAGGGAAGTACAGACCAGTAATGGTATCCTAGGGGAAGTACAGGCCAGTATGGAACTAAGGGGAAGTACACACCATACGTAATAGGGGAAGAACAGACCATATGGTAGCTAGGGAATACAGACCAGTATGGAAACTAGGGGTAAGTACATTCCATATGGTACAAGGGGAAGTACACACCAGTATGGTACTAGGGTAAGTACAGACAGTATGGTACTAGGGGAAGTACAGACCAGTATGGTACTAGGGGAAGTACAGACCAGTATGGTACTAGGGGAAGTACAGACCAGTATGGTACTAGGGGAAGTACAGACCAGTATGGTACTAGGGAATACAGACCAGTATGGTACTAGGGAAGTACAGACCAGTATGGATACTAGGGGAAGTACAGCCAGTATGGTACTAGGGGAAGTACAGACCATATGGTACTAGGGGAAGTATCAGACCAGTATGGTACTAGGGAAAGTACAGACCAGTATGGTACTAGGGGAAGTACAGGCCAGTATGGTACTAGGGGAAGTACAGACCAGTATGGTACTAGGGGAAGTACAGACCAGTATGGTACTAGGGGAAGTACAGACCAGTATGGTACTAGGGGAAGTACAGACCAGTATGGTACTAGGGGAATCAGACCAGATGGTACAGGGAAAGTACCAGTATGGTACTAGGGGAAGTACAGACCAGTATGGTACTAGGGGGAAATACAGAACCAGTATGGTACTTAGGGGAAGTACAGACCAGTATGGTACTAGGGGAAGTACAGCCAGTATGGTACTAGGGAAGTACAGACCAGTATGGTACTAGGGGAAGTTACAGTGGACCATTATGGTACTAGGGGAAGTATACAGACCATATGGTACTAGTGAAGTACAGACCGATGGTACTGGAAAGTACAGACCTTATGGTACTTAAGGGAAGTACAGACAGTAGGTACATTGGGAAGTACAGACCAGTAAGGTTATAGGGGAAGTACAGACCAGCATAGTATTTGAGGGAAGTACAGCCAGTATGGACTAGGGGATGTACAGACCAGTAATGGTATAGGGGAAGTCAGACCCAGTATGGATACCTTAGGGAATAGTACTGCCAGCCATGGATACTAGGGGAAGAAGACCAGTAGGTACTAGGGAAGTACACCATATGGTACTAAGGGGAACAGTTCAGACCAGTAGGTATACCCCGGAATTGGATACATCTGGACCCATTATATACCCCTTAATGTTGAGGTAAGTCTCGACCATATATGCCCTGTAATAGTTGAGATACAGTCCGGACCCATATATACCTTAGGTTGAAGTACAGCCAGTCTTACTAGGGAATACAGCACCTGTATGTTGAGGTACAGTACTTGGACCATTGTACCCCTGTAATGTTGAGTAAGTTCCGACCATTATGTCCCTAAAGTGAAGTACAGTCCCTTTGGGCATTAGGACCACTGAAGTTTGGTACTAGTGGAATTACATACCTGTATGGATACTAGGGGAAGTACCCATGTATGGGAAGTACAACCAGTATGGTACTAGTGAGAGTACAGACCTTGGACCTAGGAATACCCTGTATGTTAGGGAAAATACTGACCCAGTATATACGTAAAAGGGGAAGTACAGGACCCATTATGGTACCCTAAGGAGATAGTCAGAACCCATAATACCTACTAAGGAGTACATCCGACCATTATGGTACCCTTAAAGGAGAAGTCTGGACCATTATGGTACCCTAATGCGAATACAGGGGCCATTATGTTACCACGGTAAGTTGAGATACAGTCCTGGACCCATTATATACCTCTGTAATTTGAGGTATAGTCCCTGGCCCATTATATGCCTCTGTAATGTTGAGATACAGTCCCGGACTAATTATACACCTTATGTTAAGTTTCAGTTCCTGGACCCATTATTACCCTGTAATGTTGAGGTACAGTCCCTGGACCAATTATGTACCCCTGTAATGTTGAGGTACAGTCCTGGACCAAATTTTGTTCCCCCGTAATGTTGAGGTACAGTCCCTGGACCCCAAATTATGTACCCCCGTAATGTTGAGGTACAGTCTCTGGACCATTATATACCTGTAATGTTGAGATACGTCTCTGGCCCCCTTATTTTACCCTGTAATGTTGAGATACAGTCTCTGGACCCATTATATACCCGTAATGTTGAGATACAGTCTTGGACCCATTATATACCCCTGTAATGTTGAGATACAATCTCTGGACCCTTTATATCCCTTGTAATGTTGGGTACGTCCTGGACCCTTATATACCCCTGTAATGTTGAGTACAGTCTCTGGACCCTTTTTACCCCGTAATGTTGAGGAAGTCTCTGGACCAATTATAACCCGTAATGTTTAGGTACGTCTCTGGACCCATTTTTGACCCCGTAAAGTTGAGATAAAAGTCCCTGGACCATTATATACCATGTAATTTTGAATACGTCCCTGGCCCATTATATACACTTTAAAATTTTAGATCAGTCCCCGGACCCCTTTTATCCCTGTAAGGTTGAGTAAGTCCCTGGACCATTATATACCACTGTAATGTGAATACAGTCCTGGACCCATTTTTACCATTAAAGTTGAGTACATCCCTGGCCCCCTTATATACCCTGTAATGTTGAGATACAGTCCTGGACCCCCTTATATACCCCGTAATGTTGAGATACAGTCCCCGGGGCCCCTTATATTTCCCGTAAAGTTTTGGGTCAGCCCCCGGGCCTATTTATACCCCTTTAATGTTGAGTACAGTCCCGGACCCCTTTTATCCTTGTATGTGGAGGGTACAGTTCGGACCCTTATTACCATGTAAAGTTGGGATAATCCCCGGACCCCCTTATATACCTCTG
>NW_026493915.1:0-20505 GCF_026875155.1 Cherax quadricarinatus
AAGAAAAGGAAGGCCCTAGAAAAAGTTACCAGGCCCCCGAAAACGTCTCCCGGATCCAGAAAAAAGGGCCCAACGTGACAGAAAAAGGGCCCCAGGCCCCCGAAAAAACCCGAGGTCCCAGAAAACGTCCCAAGGGGCCCCAGAAAATCCACAGGCCCCAGAAAAAGGGCCCCAGGCCCCCAAAAAGGGCCCCCCAAACCCCCCAAAAAAGGTGCCTAGGCCCCAGTAAAGGTCCCCAGGCCCCAGAAAAGATCTCCAGGCTCTGGAAAAGGTCCCCTGGCATTAAAAAAAGTATCCAGGCCCCAGAAAAGGTTCCAAGGCCCAAGAAAAGGCTCCTAGGCCCCAGTAAAGGTCCTTAGGCCAAAAAAAAGGTCTCTAGGGGCCGGGAAAGGCCCCTGGTATTGATAAGGCCCCCAGCCCCCAGAAAACAGAAAAGGTTCCCAGTCCCAAGAAAAGGCCCCAAGGTCCCAAGAAAAGTCGCCACCCATGCAAAAAAGGTCCCAAGGCCCCAGAAAGATCCCCAGGCCCCAGAAAAGGTACCCAGGCCCCAGAAAGGTCCCACACCATAGAAAAAGGTCCCAGGCCGAAAAGGGTTCCAGGCCCTGAAAAGGTCCCCCCTTGCCCCAAAAAAAGGTCCCCAGCCCAAAAAAAGGCACAAGGTCTGCGAAAAGATCCCTTGGCCCCAAAAAAAGGTTTTTCAAAACCCCCCAAAAGGTTCCCAGGCCCCCAAAGGTCCCCAAAGGTTCCCAAAAGGCCCCCAGGCCACGAAAATGCCCCCACGGCCTGTGGGTCCCCAGGTCCCTGAAAAAATCCCTGGACCTATAAAGGGCCCCAGGCCCCGAAAAGGTCCCCCAGGCCCCCCAAAAGGGCCCCCAATTTCCCCAAAAAAATCCCAGGGCCCCCAAAAAGGGTTTCCCAAAGGGCCCCAAAAAGGTCCCCAGGCCCCGAAAAGGGCCCCAGGTCCCTAAAAGGTCCACAGGGGGCCCCGGGGCCCGGGGGGCCCCCGGTCCCTTAAAAGGTCCCAGGCCCAAAAAAAAGTTCCAGGATCCCAAAAAAGGGCCCCAGGCCTTTGAAAAGCCCCCCGACCCCCAGAAAGGACCCCAGGGCCCTCAAAAAGGGCCCCCGGGCCCCAAGAAAGTCCCATGCCCCAGAGAAGGTCCTCAGACTCCCAAAAATGTTTAAGGCCCGAAAGGCCCCAGGGGGACCCAAAAAAATTCCCAGGCCCCTGAAAGGGTCCCCAAGCTTTGAAAAAGTTCCCTAGACCCCCAAAAAGGTCCCCTACCCCCAAAATGGTCCCCAGGATCCAGAAAAAGTCCCCAGGCCCCTGAAAAGGTAAACAGGCCCCATGAAAATGTCCTGAGACACCTGAAAAGGTCCCCAGGCCTCTAAGAAGGTTCCCAGGCCGCCAGAAAGGTCCCAATGTCCCAAGAAAAGTCCCCAGGCCCACGATAAGGTCCCCAGGCCCGGGAAAGGTCCCCAGGCCCCAGAAAAAGTCCCCAGGCCCTACAAAAGGTCCACACACCATTGAAAAGCTCCTGATGCCTCTTAGAAGGTCCCCAGGACATAGAAAAGGTCCTCAGGGTCCATTGGCATCAGAAAAGGCACCCTGGCCACAGAAAAGGTCACCAGGCCTAAAAAAGGTCCCAAGGCCCGAAAAAAGGTCCCATGGACCGTGAAGAGGTCCACAAGCAACCAAAAAGGCCTTCATTCCCCAGAAAAAGTCCTCAGGCCCCAGAAAAGGTTGCCAGGTCCCAGAAAAGGTCCCCAGGCCCCAAAAAAGTCCCAAGGCACCAAAAAATGTACCCAGGCCCCAGAAAAGGCTCCCAGGCCCTGAAAAAGGTCCCCAAGCCCCCAAAAAGATGCCTAGTCCCCAGTAAAGGTCCCCAGGCCCCAGAAAAGGTCATCAGGCACTGGAAAAGGTCCCCTGGCATTAGAAAAGGTCCCCAGGCCCCAGAAAAGGTTACCAGGCCAAAGAAAAGGGTACTAGGCCCCAGAAAAGTCCCCAGCCCCCAAAAAGGTCCTAAGGTCTCTGAAAAGGTCCTATGGCCCCGAAAAGGTCACAATTTCCCTGAAAAGGTTACCAGGCCACCAAAATGGTCCCAAGGTCAACGAAAAGGTCCCTTAGCCCCAGAAAAGATCGAAAGATAACCAAAAAGGTCCCCAGGCACTCGAAAAGGTCCCCAGGTGCTTGAAAAGGTCCCCAGGCCCCCAAAAAGATAATCTTGCCTCCAAAAAGATTCCAAGGCTTCAGAAAAGGTCCACAGGCCCCAGAAAAGGTACCCTGGCCCCCAAAAAGGTTACTAGGCCCAAGGAAAGGTCCCCAAGCCCTGGAAGAGGTCCCCAACCCCCAAAAGATTCCAAGGTCTACGAAAAGGTGACCAGGCCCCATAAAAGGTGCACACACCATAGAAAAGGTCCCAAGGCCTCAAAAAAGGTCCCATGGCACCAGAAAAGGTCAACAGGCAACAGAAAAGGTTGCAGGCCACTGAAAACGTCCCCAGGCCCCAGAAAAGATCCCCAGGCCCATGAAGAGGTCCCCAGGAACCAGAAAAGGCCCTGAGGCCCAAGAAAAGGTATCAAGGATAAAGAAAAGGTCCCAAGGCCTTAGAAAATGTTAACAGGCCCCAGAAAACGTCCCCAGGCCCTAGAAAAGGTCCCAATGATCCAGAAAAGGTCCCCAGGCCCCAGAAAAGATCTCCAGGTCCCAGAAAAGATCCCCAGGCCCCAGAAAAGGCTCCCAGGCCCCAAAAAAGGTCCTCAAGCCCCCAAAAGGTGCCTAGGACCCAGTAAAGATCCCCAGGCCCCAGAAAAGGTCATCAGGCCCCAGAAAAGGTCCCCTGGCATTAGAAAAGGTCCCAAGGCCCCAGAAAAGGTCCACTGGCATAAGAAAAGGTCCCTTTACCCAAGAAAACATTCCAAGGCCCAAGAAAAGGGCCCTAGGTCCCAAAAAAGGTCCCCAAGCCCCTGAAAAGGTAAACAGGCCCTATAAAAAGGTCCCGAGGCCCCAGAAAAGGTCCCCAGGCCACTGAAAAGGTTCCATGGCTCCCAAAAACGTCCCAAGGTCAAAAAAAAAGCCCCAGGCCTACGAAAAGGTCCCAAGGCCCTGGAAAAGTCCCCAGGCCCCAGAAAACGTCCCCAGGCCCAAGAAGAGGTCTACACACCATAGAAAAGGTCCTCTAGCCCCAGAAAACGTACCCAGGTCCGAGAAAAGGCTTCAAGGAACCTAAAAAGGTCCCCAAGCCCCCAAAAAGGTGACTAGGCCCCAGTAAAGGTCCCCAGGCCCCAGAAAAGGTCATCAAGCCCCAGAAAAAGTCCCCTGGCATTAGAAAAGGTCCCAAGGCCCCAGCAAAGGTTCACAGGCCAAAGAAAAGGCTCCCAGGCCCCACAAAAGGTCCCAAGCCCCCAAAAAGGTCCTAAAGTCTCCAAAAAGATCCTATGGCCCCCGAAAAGGTCATAATTTCTCCGAAAAGGTCCCCAGGCCCCCGAAAAGGTCCCAAGGTCCCAGAAAAGGTCCCTAAGCCCCAGAAAAGATGCCAAAGAAATTGAAAAGGTCCCCAGGCCCTCAAAAAGGTCCCCTGGCACCTAAAAAGATTGTTATGCCCCCATAAAGGTTGCCAGGCTTCAGAAAAGGTCCCCAGGCCCCAGAAAAGGTACCCTGGATCCCAAAAAGGTTACCAGGCCCCAGGAAAGGTCCCCAAGCTTCGGAAAAGGTCCCCAGCCCCCAAAAGATCCCAAGGTCTCTGAAAAGGTTACTAGGCCCCAGAAAAGGTGCACACTGAATAGAAAAGGTCCCCAGGCATCAAAAAAGGTCCCATGGCACCAGAAAAGGTCAACTGGCCCCAGAAAAGGTCACAGGCCACTGAAAATGTCCCCAGGCCCCAGAAAAGGTCCCCAGGCCCCCAAAAAGGTCCCCAGGCCCCAAAAAAGATCCCCAGGCTCCTGAAAAGATCTCCAGAAACCAGAAAAGGCCCCAAGGCCCAAGAAAAGGTCCCAAGGCCCTAGAAAATGTTACCAGGCCCCAGAAAACATCCCCAGGATCCAGAAAAGGTCCCAACGCCACAGAAAATGTCCCCAGGCCCCTGAAAAGATCCCCAGGTCCCAGAAAAGGTACTCAGGCCCAAGAAAACGTCCCCAGGCCCCAGAAAACGTCCATAGGCCCCAGAAAAGGCTCCCAGGCCCCAAAAAAGGCCCCCAAGTCCCCAAAAAGGTGCCTAGGCCCCAGTAAAGGTCCCCAGGCCCCAGAAAAGATCCCCAGGCTCCAGAAAAGGTCCCCTGGCATTAGGAAAGGTACCCAGGCCCTAGAAAAGGTTCCAAGGCCCAAGAAAAGGTTTCTAGGCCCCAGTAAAGGTCCCCAGGCCAGAGAAAAGGTCTCCAGGCCCTGGAAAGGTCCCCTGGCATTAGATAAGGTCCCCAGGCCCCATAAAAGGTTCCCAAGCCCAAGAAAAGGCCCCAAGGTCCCAAGAAAAGTCCCGACCAATGCGAAAAAGTCCCAAGGCCCCGGAAAGGTCCCTAGGCCCCAGAAAAGGTCCCCAGGCCCCAGAAAAGGTCCACACACCATAGGAAAGGTCCCCAGGCACCAGAAAAGGTTCCCAGGCCCCTGAAAAGGTCCCCTTGAACCAGAAAAGGTCCCTAGCCCCCAAAAAGGTCACAAGGTCTGTGAAAAGGTCCCTTGGCCGTGAAAAAGGTTACAATTCCCCTGAAAAGGTTCCCAGGCCCCTAAAAGGTCCCCAGGACCCTATAAAGGTCCCCAGGCCCCTGAAAAGTTCCCCAGGCCCCCCAAAAGGTCCCTAATCCTCAAAAACGTCCCCAGGCCCACAAAAAGGTTCCAAGGTCCCCGAAAAGGTCCCCAGGCCCTTGAAAAGGTCCCCAGGCTCCCTAAAAGGTCCACAGGCCCCGGAAAAGGTCTTCAGGACCCAAAAAAGGTTCCAGGTCCCTTAAAAAGTCCCCAGGCCCCAAAAAATGTTCTAGGATCCCAAAAAGGTCCCCAAGCCTTTGAAAATGTCCCCAGACCTCCAGAAAGGACCCCAGGGCCCTCAAAAGGTCCCCAGGCTCCCAAGAAGGTCCCTATGCCCCAGAGAAGGTCCTCAGACTCCCAAAAACGTTCTAAGGCCCCTGAGAAGGTCACAAGGCTACCAAAAAGGTTCCCAGGCCCCTGAAAAGGTCCCCAGGCTTTGAAAAAGTTCCCTGGACCCCCAAAAAGGTCCCCTACCCCCAAAATGGCCCCCAGGATCCAGAAAAAGTCCCCAGGCCCCTGAAAAGGTAAACAGGCCCCATGAAAATGTCCCCAGACACCTGAAAAGGTCCCCAGGCCTCTAAGAAGGTTCCCAGGCCGCCAGAAAGGTCCCAATGTCCCATGAAAAGTCCCCAGGCCCACGATAAGGTCCCCAGGCCTGGGAAAGGTCCCCAGGCCCCAGAAAAAGTCCCCAGGAACTACAAAAGGTCCACACACCATAGAAAAGGTCCTGATGCCTCATAGAAGGTCCCCAGGACCCAGAGAAGGTCCTCAGGGTCCATTGGCATCAGAAAAGGCACCCTGGCCACAGAAAAGGTCACCAGGCCTAAAAAAGGTCCCGAGGCCCGAAAAAAGGTCCCATGGACCGTGAAAAGGTCCACAAACAACCAAAAAAGCCTTCATTCCCCAGAAAAAGTCCCCAGGCCCCAGAAAAGGTTGCAAGGTCCCAGAAAAGGTCCCCAGGCCCCAAAAAAGTCCCAAGGCACCAGAAAACATACCCAGGCCCCAGAAAAGGCTCCCAGGCTCTGAAAAAGGTCCCCAAGCCCCCAAAAAGATGCCTAGTCCCCAGTAAAGGTCCCCAGGCCCCAGAAAAGGTCATCAGGCACTGGAAAAGGTCCCCTGGCATTAGAAAAGGTCCCCAGGCCCCAGAAAAGGTTACCAGGCCAAAGAAAAGGCTACTAGGCCCCAGAAAAGTCCCCAGCCCCCAAAAAGGTCCTAAGGTCTCTGAAAAGGTCCTATGGCCCCGAAAAGGTCACAATTTCCCCGAAAAGGTTACCAGGCCACCGAAACGGTCCCAAGGTCAACGAAAAGGTCCCTTAGCCCATCTTATTAGGTGATTTTAATGCTCATCATCATCTCTTGGGAGGGTCCCACTGAGGTTCTCATAGTGATCAGTTTGAGACTCTTCATGCTTTAAATATGGGTGCTCCGTCCCATTTTGACTCGCACTCAGTCTCTTGCATGATCTTTCTATCTGTTCCTCGTCAATTGCTTTTGATTACGCTTGGTCACTTCTCCCGGATTTTCATGACACCAATCAACTTTCCTATTTTTCTTACTTCTGCTACATATTCCTTGTAGGGCCCATTGGCAATTTGGATGAGCGAATTACGAGTTATACTCTCATCCTACCACTTTTTGTGAAGCCCCTTCTTTGTCCTCTATTGGTGCTGGTGCACCAGTTTTTGACTTAGTTTTGACTGTAGCATCATCTTCTATTCTTCAACTCTCAGGCAGGCATTCTCAAACATGCATGCCTTGGTGGTGTCCTGTGTGTGCCCATGCAGTGTGTTTCAAACATGCTTCATAGGGCCGTTATCAGTATAATTGGAAAGCAGATCATCTTTTGGATTTTAACCCTTTCAGGGTTGGCAGGCCCTCCCTAACCTGTTCTCAGGGTCGGTAAAAATTTGAAAAAAACAATTATTTATTTTGAAAAAATAGTTTTTTCTGAATTTCATAGGCTAAACAAAAATTTTTTACCATCAATGCTTACGAGATATTGAGGCGTGAAGTTGACAAAAAATGACTGGCATACGGTAAAATCGCTGACTGCCTGTCACCCGGTATTACTTTTTTTTTTTTTTTGCACAATTTTCTATTATTTTTTTATTTTTTTTCCAAGTAACTTTTATGGCTTGTGAGACCAATATGAGCACTATTTTGTAAGTTATTTCTTTTTCTATACTACACAATAACTGCATAAACACTGTTGTCAGTATTTTGTTTATAAAACATATTTACACAGACGAACAATACAAAATGTTTATTACTATTTTTCTATATTTTATATACACTTATACAGTCACAGGACATGTTTTTAGAAGTTCTGCAGCCTGTGGAAGTCTTTGAAACATGGTGTCATGCACAGTGGTGTTTTACACTCCTTACACATAAAACGAGTGTCTCTGCGTTGTTGTGGGCGTTTTTTTGTATGTGCACAGACGTAACACCTCTTCTGAGCCTTTTTCTTGAAAGCAGTAGCAGGCAGTTTTACCAGGAAGTGATCACCATGCTTCAGACGAGAAGGTAGTTGTTTATAATTATGTGGGCGGTTTTCTATTGCAGGTGTTGTTCCTTGGTACTTGATTATCGTCTGATGACAGACAAAATTCGCCATATGGTGGTTTGTTTCTGGTCCTCATCTTATATATATTATAAGCATTGAGCATGGAAATGTCCAGAAGATGGAAAAAGAGTTTTATGTACCACTTATAACTCTTGCGAACACAATCAGCAAACCCAATCTGCATGTCACATTTGTCCACTGAACGCATATTGAGGGTGTAGTCAATCACAGCTGCAGGTTTTAGAATGGGTTCATTGTTTTCTCTATGCTGCCTGCCAGTGTCTGCCATTTCATTAGGGTGAACTGATGATAACAGTGTGACATCTCGTTTGTCATGCCACTGAAATGCCATGATGTCATTGGCAGCAAAGGCTTGCACCTCACCTCTACGAGTGCCAGCGTCGAACCTGGGCATATGCCGCAGCAAGCAGCAACAAGGCTGCTCCTATATCTTGCCGTCCCCTGGGCCTATCCGAACTCCAGTGATGGCCAAATTTGCAAGTACTGCTGTAACAACATGCAAGGAACCTATAGTGACATAAAAACTGACGGTGACGAGAACGAAATGGACTAAATATGACAAAAGAGGGACCGGCATTCAAGTACCAGACCTGCTGCCAGACGTGAACCAGACATGAGACGTTTTCCACTACAATGAAATAACTGACCTCCATATCAACTGCACCAGTGTTTAACGGGAAGAAACATGGCAAAAAACCTGATAAACTAAATCTCCAATGAAATAACGGGTTGTAGGACTTTTTTCTTCAGGCCAAACGGGAAAGAACGAGCTTTTAAACAGGGCTGCCCGCCCCAACAGCCGCTAATGCCGACGTACAACAGCGAAGTGAAATTCTCATTTTTATGACGTTCATCTTTACAGAGCTCATATCTGTAGCCATCAATCACCTTTCCCAGTGCAAACGAGAGGGAAACACAGGAAACATCGTAAAATAAACATAAAAAACTCCAAGGTTGTGGGTCGTTTTCCCTCTGCCAGTCGGAAAAGAAGTGAATAGTTAAACAGTCAAGGTTAAAAGTTTAGTAGTGACCTATATTCACTGACCGTGTTACTTGAGAGAATTATGCAAAAACGCCAAATATATCTATAAACTCAGGAAATCGGTTGTGGGTGGCTTATTTCCCCCCTCAGTTTTTTTTAAAATGGCTGAGTCCAGAACAGGTCAGGCGACAACAACCCACAAACCCCCCAAAAAAGGGAAATTGAGGGGGATTTTGGAAGGATAAAACCAGGGGTTAAACCTTTGGTCTACCAGAAGGGAAAAGGGGTTAAAGTTAATTGGTGAAGCCAGACTGTGAAGTGAGATGGGAAGGGAGTGTGAAATTAAGGGGTTAACTGTAAGGGTTGTGTAAAAAAAGGAAAAGTGAGCAGTGAAGAGGGTTAAAAGGGAAAAATTTTACTAGAAAATTCGTGGTGATTGCTAAAGCATACTAATTTTATAGGGCTGGAAAGAGAATAAATATTGTGGAAAAAATTTTCTCCAGGAGGGGGTACAGCCCCCTTCACCCTTTCCCCCTAGGGGCCAAGCCTTCAGAAGGGGCGAGCTCTTTTTTTACTGCTAGAGTGCTAATTGATCAAAGATGCTATGCCCGAGTCAATGACCTTGCTCTTGCAGCGGTTTTGCAAAGGTATTTTTTTAAGAGACAGTACATTTTACTTTAGCGGGACAATTAAGGAAAACCCTGCCCCCACTTTATTACCATAGTAAAGATAGTGTACATTGTTGTCTTGCTTAAGACAGAAGAAAAAAAAACATTCTGCTTTCTTCATCGAGAGGTGAAAAAGGGATGAAAGGGTTACTAGGTCACGTTTTTTTTTTTGTGTGGGCTGACAGTTTGGGGCGGTGTGGCACGCGAGATAATTTTGACTCTTCTACGGTGACACTGATGCCGGGAAAACCCAACAAAAAACACGATCTGTGCGTTATGTGAACAAAGGTCCAAAAACAATAAAAAAAGAAAGTGTAAAACCTTCTTTGTGATACTGTAACAATAAAGACAAATCTTGTGGAAAATTGGTCTAGTGTGCGTTTCCTAGCAATGGAAGACGGGACATCCAAGGCCTTCAGTTCTATAAAGCACCGATACCTTCGAAGGTGTTGAAAACCCCATAGTCACTTACAAAGACCCAAGGAATATTATGAATTTTTTGTGATGGGGGATTGCGAAATTCTTGAGTAAAAAGGAGTTTTAATCCCCTTAAAAAGGGCAGTAAGGTGTGGACTTTTGAGTCCAAACAAGTAGTATTTCGTCAGCCATCTCGAATGAAAAAGCTGACATAAACCCCCAGGGGTAATTTAACTTCAAATTTATCCTTGACAGCCCAGTGTTGTGATGGTTTGACAGCTTCTAGACCTCGTCCAGGGCGGTTTGTTTGACATTTGCTGTCATTTATCAGCTAAGTGTTCATTATATATTATAATTTAAACACAGCAGGTAAGGCCAAAATCTTCAACAAAATTTTGGTGTGCTCAAACCCGAAAAAAAGACCACATTTGGGGTCCAAATATGTTGTACTACAGGAAAATAACCTATGAGCCGGGCCCTTTCGAAAAAAAGCTGAAAAATAGGTTTTTAAAATATAAATCATATAAATGAGTCCCTCCAACTCAATCAAGAGAAGGGGCACCCAAAAGAAAAGGGGCCTACCAGGTTCACAAAAGAAAACGGGAGCGGGTGCTCACCCCAACAAGAAGACGGGGGATGGCACCCGCACCATGCTCCAATTTCTCAAAAATGCTGATTAAGACAAAAACCCCCAAGTGATTTTTGTTTGTTGAGTTTAAAATATACCAGTTTTTTTATAAGTTTATGACAGAAATTAAGAGACAAGATTGTTTAAAGTTTGTTTTTTGATATACCTTTTAATTAAAGGAAATAATAAATGTAAGCTTTAAAATAAAAACATAAAATTTATATAGTTAAGTAATATTCACGTGTGTTTTACTTTTTAAAAACAGTGACATTTATAGGTATGTGAATGAAGTTTAATATGTTTTTTTCGTTTAAATCACATGGTCAGGCGACTCAGCAAACAAACCAAGCCATAAACACCAACACAGTACCCTGACCCTTCAGGTCAAACCCTGAGGTTAATTTAGTGGGTCATATTCTGATCTTTTATTGCTGCTTAAGCATAAAAAAAACCAGTGTTACAGCATAACATTTTTTTTAAACACTCAAGTGTGGGCTAGAATTTTCAGTATACCTTTAAAAATGGTTTGTTTGAAAACTCAGTTTCGTCTTTACAGACAAAATTTTCCAATTAAAAAAATCTAATTTCGTCTGTATGGGTTAACTCAAGATAAAAACAAAATTTTTTGTGTCTTGAGGTCAGTTTGAATTATTTAACAACCATGAAAAAAATTAATTCAGATAACACTTATGAAAATAAATTTCGTGAATCAACCATCTGAGGATGAAATTAAAAAGGGTTTGGATACTTTTAGTGATCAAAAATTAAGGGGACAGGAGTACAGGCTACTCCCGAAAACTCTGTCACAGAACCTACTACAGTGGTCAAACCTGTTACACCTGTAAAAACAATTCCCATTCCAAAGTTTTCCTACTTTGTCATTACCTTTTTCCCAAAGGTCAAAAATTTATGAAGAATTCATTAGGGTTTTCAAACCCATAAAAATTCACGAACGAATTAGAAGATTGCAAAGTTCAATTATCTTAAATGTTTTGTGAGGGAGAACCCTTAATGTTTAAAGTCATTTCCGGTGGTCAAAGGCTTTATCAAATAGCCTTACATGCTTAGCAACAATTACTTTGATGAAACAAGGCTAGTTAGACATGCTCTTAATATCAACTTAAAAGCACCCAAACATTGTTATTCAACTTACAGATTTAGAATAAATTAAAACAATAGTTAAATCTCTAGGGCTAAATATGCCCAAAGGGCAATGTGATTGGTTTATCAGGGTTTTGTACGGGAAAGCTGTCCCCAAAACTATTGAACGATTAAAAATTATGTTCAAAAAACGCTATTTCACTTGTGAAAAAATTTAGCAAGGGTTTAAAAAACAATATTTTTTATGCATGCAACAACGGACAAATGAAAAACCCACAAATCCGTGAAAACAAACCTTCAACTCGTTAAAAAGAGTTACCTACTCCCTTAAAACCCACAAAAAGGGGAAACCCCATTAAGCATTTATAAAAAGCTGTGAATAATAACAGAAACAGATGTCTACATAAACTACTCCAAAATTTTAAACTTTGTGATGAAACACATTGGACACGTATTGTTTAAATACACATCAATGGAGGACGTAAAAACGTTTCACAGCTGAAAAGATGCATCAATGTTTAGGTGAACACAAGGGGGGAAAATGCCAGAAAAGTGTTTTAAATGCAAGGGATGCTCATACAGCATTAGGGGAAAAAAACTTTTGCTGACAGACAATTCCCCCAAGAATCGAAAAGTCAAAAACAACAAAAAAAAAAGTGAGAGAAAGTTTAAAGAACTGCTCCCCCCGAAGCTGAGTTGATTTTATCTAATAAATTACAAAAACCAATGGCTAACACATTTGATAAAGGGCCACAAAGGTCCTTCAAAAGAAGCAGTGCTACAGAAACTGAAAAACAACCCTTGCCAAAATACAGTTAGATATGCTGGTTTTTTTCCACAATTCTGGTAAACAGACATATGACCTACCAAATAAACTTTTGGGTCTAGGAAAACAGGAAAAAGCAGTAAAAGCTGTGGTATAGATGATTTGCCTAACCCCTGTGCGATCCAGGGATAAAAGAAACAGTTGCAGACTAAAAAGCACAAGGTCAAGTTAGCCTGTCCTACAAACAAAAGGACAAATTAGTCCAAAATTATTAATTTTGGAAGTGATTATTATCACGTTTTGTGAAAAATTAGTAAGTAAACAGATGTTCATTGCAAAAAACAGCGGAGGGGCCACATGAATGTGGTCCCATTCCCTCTAAAAGGGGAAAGAAGTGAATTGTTTCAGTGGAAAATGTACTATTTCAGAATTAACCGTGACATGTACCACGCAAAAATTATTTACGGAAAAATAAAAGAACCATTATAAGTTGTGGATTTAATGAAAAGGGTTTTATGTAAAAAACCAACCCCCAAAAGAGCTCAATTTTAAAACCAAATATTTGGCATTCAAAAATAAAAGGGGACTTTACGGGGTTGGGTTAACCATGGAAATTAAATCCACCACATCGCCTAGAAATTTTACGCATGGTTTTGGGACAAATGAAAGCACAAATACAGAGCTGGAAGAATCCAGATATGACTGTTATGATAATACATAAAGAAATTTGGAAAATAAATTCATTGGGAAATAGTCAAGATAAGTGAAGAAAAAAGCTCATTATTTCCCGCACCATGGAGTCAAAAAGATTTTGAAACCCCCTCCACTGTTTTAAAATTCAGCGACGGCAAATAAAGATTAGCAAGTCTTTAAAGACTGTTGTGACCAAAACCCTCACTAACGAAAGCTTGGGGCGTCTATGAAATTTCCCCCAAAAAACCTATCCCACAGCTATATTTTCCAAACTTTCTTAAGATAGGACACAAGAAAAAAAGATAGAGATTTATACCGATTTTTGTTTCCCGAAAATCCACTGATCCTCAAAGTCCCGTGAAAACTTATCGTTTCAAAACGATTTTTGGTGCAACATCCTCCCATTCTTACAAAGCTATTCTAAAACATTTGAAGAAAACTGAAAGTCCCCTTTAAAAAAATTTTTAAAAAAAAAGTTTTTATGTGGAAATCTTCAAGGGCGTGAATAAAGAGGAGGGTTTGAAATCCTTATACAGAAAACAACAAGGAGATGAAAAAGCAAACATGCCCCAAGGATGTGAAACAAATTCAAAGAATTTTAAAGGGAAAAATTTTCAAAGAAAATTTCCCTGAAATGAAATTCCCGATTCAACAATATGCTGGGGACTTAAATTGGGAACACACGGAAGAAATTTGATCTCAAAAAAATAAAAATAAATCATGCAGTACACTCAAAACGTAGTTTACTGTCAGAGGTTCCCAATGTTTGATCCTCTAGGACTCGTCCACCAATTTCCAAAAAAAGGGAAAATGCTTATGCAAGATGCATGGAAAAAAATCAAAATTGGTGGGATGAGAACTTGCCCCTAGAAAAGGTCAAGCATGGGATGAAATATCCGGGGGCAAGCAACTTCATCAAAATTAAATTTCCCAGACAAAAGGGGCAAAGGGAAACAAGTACACATTACATGTGTTCTGTATGCTCAACCAAGGTTTGGCGCTGTAGCTTTCATGAGTAATCTGAAAGAAGTACACTAAATTTTTCAAAGGCCGGGAGCACCCTTTAAGGGAAACATACCCCAATTGGAACTGACAAAACATCTATGTAGGTACAAAATTAGCGCTATCTCAACAAAGTACTTTATCTGGAGTAAAAGAAGCATTCCCCCGTGGTTAGAAAAATAAGAGTAAGCTGGTCTATGTACAGAACAGAGTAGCAAAATAAAAAGAGCAGAGAGATTTTTTTTTTCCAAATCCCCACAAAAAAAAGAATCAAATTTGGCCGACTTTTTTTGCAAAGTGGTTTGGGACCAAAACCTGAAATTTTTTTTTGGGGGTTTATTTGGCTTTTCCCCGGATTTTCTTTTTTTTTATTGAATTTCTTTCCTTTAGCCCCCAAAAAAGTACATTTTATGGGGCCAAAAAGGGGAAAAAAAGGCTCCCGGAAACGCCCAAGAAAAAAATGGTGAAAAATACTTTGCCCGCAGCAAAAAAACAAAAAGGGAAAAAAAAAAATATCATTGTGGATCTAAATATCATCTTTGGAAACTTTAAGAGTTACAGCTCTTTTTTGAATTCATTAAAGGGAAAAAAACCCGATTATGAATGTCTTAAAACCCCCTTAAATAATGGGTGAAACTAATAAGAAAATGTTTTTTTTACAGAATATAAATTTTAAAAAACAAAATAAATCCCCAAAGAAACCGTTATGATTAATTTTTTAGGATTTATCTCGACTCAGAAAAGATTATAAAATGTCGAGGAAAAAATTCATAAATTTTTCATACCTAAAGAAGCCAACACCAAAATTTATCCCAAGAATCATTGGCTAACAAAACTGTTGGCAAAAAGCCCACAGAAAGTGTTACATGGTGGGATAGCTGACACACTTTTTCAATACACAGTCCAAAATGGGAACCCCAAGGGCGACAAAGTGTGAAAAAACAAAAAAGGCTGTAACTTGTCGTCACTTGATATGCAGTATGCAGTACCAGCCACCCCCATACCCTCTGAAGGTTTGTCATATCACTATTTGAGGTGACAGGGGGTAATTTTCATGACCCTAAATTTTTAAACCCAAAAAAGTTGACAAAGTTCCCCTCAAGGTGTAAAACTGTTTGTTCCCTTTTTGCTACAACTAGAGCAAATACATCTAGAATACCACTGACATGTCGCTAAACTTTTTTTCAAATTATTCAGAAGGGTTTTCAGCCAAGGGGATGTCCCAGACTGATATTTCAGATAATGCAAAGAACTTTGTTGCTGGTGCTGTTAAAAAACAAGATCTTTTATCAACCAGAAGTACAACAGATGCTGAATCAACGCAATGTCGTTGGAGAACATTCCCCCTAAATCTCCTGGCACGGCGGGTATTATGAAAGAAAAGATTGGCATTGAAAACGTTTGTTTTAAAGGGAAGACTCTTTTCTCAAAGAATCGACTTAGAAGAATTCCATAAAGTTGGACTTTAAAAAAAAATAGATCAACAAAGACCCCTAACTTATGTTACCGATGATCGGACATTTAGAAGTGTTAAGTCCATCTCATTTTCTCCATGGCAGAAGGGTCGAAACCCGTTTCCAGAAAAAAGAAACAAGAGGGTCCACTTATTAAACCTGAGCAACTCAACGTAAATTCAAAACCTTTAAAAAATGATTTAACGTTGGGGGAAAAATTTTTGAAAGACTATCTCACCTCATTGAAGAACTTTTATGGAGCTGGTGTTCCTGAAAAACAAAGCCCCTTTAAAATGGTGACATATGATTACCCAAAAAGATGGCCCCAGGTCTCAAAGGCCACTTGGAAAAATTGTGACCTTTTTGGGCAAAAAAGAAAATCAAAGTTTTATGTTTTTGACAAAGGTGTAGTGAATAACGACAATAAATAAACTATGCCGTTAGAATTACAAGTGATGAAAAAAAAAATTAGTGAATTTTTCCAAAACCCCACAGACAAAGCGTCAGAAAAAAAAACAGCAGTGGTGGGGAATGAAAAATTTAAAATTTAAAGTTAAAGGGGATGAAAAGTTCACCGCCCGCGAACCTCCCCCCCCCCCATGTGGGGGAATTTTCTCCAGGAGGGGGGTATCAGCCCCTTCAGCCCTTTCAGCCCTGAGGGGCCCAACCCTCTCAAAGGGGCGACGTCTTGTTTACTGCAAAAGTGAGTAATTTATCACAGATCAAAGCCACGTATAATGCCTCTCCCTTGCAGCGGTGTTCAAATTGTATTTTTATAAGAGACAGTACATTCTTACTTTAGCAGGACAATTAAGGGAAAAACCGTCCCCTTTATACCTAGTAAAGATATGTACATTTTTGTCTATGCTAAGACACAAGAAACCAAAAAATTCGCTTTGCTTCATCAGGGGTGACAAGGATCAAGGTACTAGGGCGCGTTTTTTTTTTTTGCTAGGGTGGACGGGTTGGGGGGGGTTCCCCATGCGAGACTAACTTTGACTCTTTCAGTGAACTGCGCGGATAACCCAACAAAGAACATGATCTGGCGTTTGTTGAACAAAGTGTCTAAAAAACAAAAAACAAAAGGGAAATTGATCAGCTTTCTTTTTACATTGTGAAAATAAGACAAAACTTTTTGGAACATAGGGACTATGTCGTTTCCTAACAATGGGGAAGCATGGACTCCAAGGACACTTCGCTTTTATCAAGTCACCGTACTTGTCGAAGGTGTTTAGAACACCATAGCCACGTTTCAAAGAGCAGGTATGTTAGAAATTTTTTGTAGATTGGGGGGATTGCCAATTTTTTTCCCCAAGGATTTGTAATCAACCATAAAAGGCAGTAAGGTGTGGACTTTTTTGCCAAACAAATAGGATTTCGCGCCATCATCGAATGAAATATGCTGACATAACACCCCCCAGGGGGAAATTTATACTTTCAAATTGCTCTCTGACACCCAAATTTTTTATGGGTTTTTAAGCTTCTAGACCTGTCTGCAGGGGCGGCTGGTAGACATTTGCTGTCTTTTATCAGTAGGTTCTTAAATATAGTTTTTTAATTAAACACAGCAGGGAAAGGCCAAAAACTTCAAAAAATATTTTGTATATGAGTAAAAGAGCGAAGAGGGAAAATGGGGAGCATAGGGGGGTACAGGGGCCATAAATTTTAATTTATATTTCTTCTTCAAAACCATGAAAAAAGAAATCAGTATGGGGCTGGGAAAAGTGAATGGGTAACAGCGCCCGGGCGGTAAAACCCAAAAAGTTCCATCCTACCAGAAAAGTAAATATCACTAGCCACAAGGTATGGCAACACCCCCATACCCAAACAAAAACAGTGGCACACAGCTCTTATGTAGCGCCCTTTAAGTGGTGATATCCAAATTAATCCCGGACCTCAAAAAATTGTGCAAGCAAAAACAGATAAAACGGCGATAATGACGGGCTAGTAGCTAGGAATAAAAACCTTAACCCATATGTAAAAGCATTCTAGTCAAGTAGACAAACAGCCATTATTAACTCAAACATACCAAAAATGTGCATACACTGTATAAAGTACCATGAAAAAAAGAAAAAGGGGACCTTTTTAAAATTTAAGGGGGGGTGCATGAGGGGGTTATTTACAATTATAGCAAAGGTGCCAGAATTCATTTTTTGTGAACAAAAGCAATTTGGGACAGTTCCCTTTAGGTGATGACACTGATTTTCCTAAATTTTAAAACAAATGACCCTTTCCAATATTGAGATTATATTGTTTTAAGAAAACAGGCCTTACTTTAAAACATGTCAATGCAAGATCACTTTTCCTAAAAATTGGGGAAAATTAGGATTAGCTAACAAAATAGGGCGGCAGTTATAACCATCTCTGAATTTTTGGTGATACGGTACTGACACGAGGGCAAATAGATGGTTACAATAAAAAACGCTTAGATAGGGGTAGAAAAGGGGGTATATGTGCCACATAAAATATTAGCTTTCAACCCAAGACCTGTTTAAATAACAATTAAAAATGGAGATTTTTTATTTTGAAATCGCTTTCCTAAGACCAAACCCCTCTTAGTAGGGGAAAAGTTACCGCCCTCCTACCCAGGACCATTCTTGAAGATTTTTCCAGAGTCTTGTCCGATTTTGAAAACAATTGCGGACAAAAAATACTGGGCGACTTCAATCTGTTTTTCAGCACAAAATAACGGGCTATCCCCAAAAGGTATAAGCAAATTCTGGGATTAAATAGTTCACTCAACAATTAATACCCCAAACCCCGATACACAGTTCTCAGCCACCCTAATTGAAAAATTTTTGTAAGCCTGAAACATATCTTCAGGCTCATTACCACAGTTTAGTGATCATTTCATCATTTACTGCCCAGGAAAACACTAGGAAGGGAAATAGGCTACACAGGACAAAAAAAATGGGTCAACTAGAACCATAAAGAAACACTGGTAAATGCTCACAATTTGACTGGAAAAGGATAACAATTGCACGGACGTAAACGACCCGGGGAAAAAATTTAAAAACAATGTTCACACCATCCTTGAAATATTGCACCATTTAAGAGGTTAGGATTAAACGGAACTGAACCCTGGATGAATTGAGATTTTAATAATAAAAAATTCAAGCCAGCGCAAAAAAAAGTTTTTAAAAGAAAACAACAGGTAGCAGCAAAAAATAATTTCCAAAGGGGTGGGAACAGGTACAGAACTTAAAAAAGGGAGCAAAGGGAAAGCACTACGCTCAAAAATTGAAGAGTATAAGCAAACCCCAGAAAACTTGGGAACAACAAAACAGTTGGGGTATAGCCAAAACCATAATAGGTCTAAAAGACTCTATTTATAACGAGGGATGCCACGAAGCACAAGGTGGCAAATTTTCTTTAATTCCCTTTTTCACATCTGTTTCAATCAACACTTGTAATAAATACCAGCGATCAAAAACCTTTAACCAGACTCGATAAGTTTCAAAAATCTATACCAAAAAGGGGTAAACCCCCAAAAAGTTTTTTCAACTAGTAAGGTATCTCATACTTTATTCAAAAAAACCCAACAGGTTAAACCCAAAAAAGAAACTGCCCCGGGTAAAATCCCAAACTAATTCCTAAAGATGGTGCTTTGAACGCAATTTCCCCATTGCTCATATAATTAAAACTATCAATCCCATAAACCGTACCAATGGGTTTAAGGGGGCCAGAGTCTGGGTAAGCAACTATAGACCGTTTGTTTAAAACGTAAATATCCAAAATTCTGAGAGGGCTGGTTCTCTCAATTAATTAAGTACCTTAAGACAACAACAATTTTTTCAGAGCTATCACGGGCCTTTAGAAATCTTACTCACCAACACCTTCCTAAATATCTGTGGATTACCCAGAATGAACCTCATAGGTTGGGAACCTTAGACCTCAAAAGGATTCTACGTCAACCACAAAATTTTATGTAAGAAACTTTGCTATCGTATAGGTTTTTTAGACTTTTTTAAGTCCTACCTTAGCAACAGACACAAAAATTTTCAAAAAAAACAAAACGGAAACGAACCCCGCGATAGCAGGGGTTCCCCCCGGTAGTATTCTGGGTCCTTTTTATTTATTTTTGCAATGACATCCTTATGAAATGCAAACCCCACTGTATGCAGTCAGTGCTCTTTTGTGTCGGAAAAACCCACAAGATATGCTAATTACTGACACTGGAACGGGGCCGAAACAAAAGGTTAGTAGAAACAAACACATTAACCCGGGAAAACTGAAGCCATTTTTTTGGGCACAAAACAAAAAAAAGGGGGAAATAATTTTAATGTCCATTTTAATGGGGAGCCCACACTTTGGTTTACAGAAAAATATCGGGGAACCCCCTTTTGACCCATGCATGACGGGAGAATTGTGGGGAACAGTGTATAAAAAAGCAAGCCAACTAAAATTCCCTATGGGGACAACACATGTCTACTTTTCCCCGAAAGACCCTATGCTGCCTTATACATCCCCAAGGATTCCCCTTCTCTTCATCGTACTCCCCTTGACAAAAAAAACGAAAAAAGACTGCAAATTCCCAGGACAAAATCGTAAGTTTCGTCCTGGGGTTGGGCCCAAAGAGAACATGTAGGCCAGAAGAATTACGCAGGGGGATAGCTAATGTTTAAGACAGAGTAAAACAATGAAACTAAATCATGTTTTTAAAATTGCTCACATGTCCAAAATATCTTGCTGCCAATTTTGTCAAGGTTGGGGGAAACCCAAACAATTTATAGTAAAGGGGGGGGGGGAAATTTTGAGTACCCACAGTCACTGGGCCCGGTTTCAAAAACCTTTTTTGTAAAAACAAAAAAGGGAAAGGAACAGACTGCTTGCCATGTCAAAGCCCTCATAGCTGAATCGTTCAAAAAGAGTGCCAAAAGGTTCGAGAAAGTAGTAAGAAAGGGAGGGGGTGGTTCTATTTTTTTTAGCTAACATACATGTAAATTTTACTTATTCCCATAAAAACCCTCGATTGGGATATCTTTAAAGACCCTCGATTTTGATAGTCTTAATACCCCCGTGTAGCAAAAAGTCCTTTAAAGACCCCCGTTTTAATAGTCTTTTTTTGTATGATAATAAAGTTATCTTCTTTTAAAATAAGAAAAATTTTTAACCTTTTTATTATAATAAAAGGTAAAAGGACCCCAAAAAGGAAATAAGCACTCTGTCTGAATTTTTTATTACCCGGTTCTCCAAAATATGCTGTATGTATATAATCTATGTAACTGATTTGTGTAACCTGAATAAAATTACTTTTTCTCTTCTCTCCTCTCTTCTCTCTCTTCTTCTTTCCACTCTTCCTTTCCTTCCCTCTTTTCCCTCCTTTTCCTTCTCCCTTCTGGCACTGGTGAATCTTTAAACTTTTTTCCAACCCCTTTTCTGACTAAAAAGTTTTGTATTCATTTCACAGTTACTACCATAACATTTGGGAACCGGTTTCTTTGGGGGTGCCCAAAAAAACTGGGTTCACGG
>NW_026493926.1:0-21726 GCF_026875155.1 Cherax quadricarinatus
CCCTTTATGGTAGTCTGAAAAACATTCTAAAACCTCCTATAATTAATTCTGCAAAAGGTTCTCCATCAGCAGGTATAGGCTGGAGAGGTGCAGGTTTCCCTACTTGCTGACATTCTCGGCAACAGCGGATATGATTCTTCACATCCTGCCTTAATTTTGGCCAATAGAATTCTTTTGTGATTCTATATAATGTTTTAGTAATTCCTAGGTGGCCTCCAAATGAAGTATTATGAGCTATATTCAATATTTGAGGTCTAAACTTTGTTGAACCACTAACCTGTCTGGCAGTTGCCTACCTTCTATCTCCTTACCAGTCTCAGTGCAGATCAAATAGTCGTTTTTAAGTTTATATTTTACTGGATGATCTGAAAAGGATTTACCCATGCCTGCCTGAAAAGTGAAACTCAATGAAGGGTCCTTTCGTTGTTCCTCTCGGAAGGACAGTCCCTCGGGGATGGAAACAGATATCTGGCAATCCTGCAACCCTGGAATAGGAAGGCTTGATTTGGGTCTGTTCACTAAATTTACAAGGCTCTGGCCAGTTCTCCTCATAAAACAAATTGGCTATTCCGAGATCAGAGTCGTCCAAGGATAGGTCAGCATTCTCGCCAGACAACCCTTGGGATGTTGCCCGAGTTATGGCCAACACCAGAGAAGAATTAATCATTATGGGTTCAGGACATACACTAGAAGTGGTAATGTTATTACCCAGTAATAACATGGCATTTTTCAGAGGAAATCCTCCGGATATACCTACAGTCAAATATCCAGTGTAATATCTGCACTGTACCTGGATACCTGGAGGTTATTCTGGGGATCAACGCCCCCGCGGCCCGGTCCATGACCAGGCCTCCCGATGGATCAGGGCCTGATCAACTAGGCTGTTACTGCTGGCCGCACGCAGTCTGACGTACGAGCCACAGCCCGGCTGATCCGGCACTGACTTTAGGTATCTGTCCAGCTCTCTCTTGAAGGCAGCCAGGGGTTTATTGGCAATTCCCCTAATGCTTGATGGGAGGCTGTTGAACAGTTTTGGGCCCCGACACTTATGGTGTTTTCTCTTAGTGTACCAATGGCGCCCCTACTTTTTATTGGCGGCATTTTGCATCGCCTGCCCATTTTTTTACTTTCGTAGGAGTGATTTCGTGTGTGCAGATTTGGGACCATTCCTTCCAAGATTTTCCAAGTGTAGATTATGATATATCTCTCCCTCCTGCGTTCCAACGAGTACAAGTCAAGTGCTTCCAAGCGTTCCCGTAGTTAAGGTGCTTGACAGAACTTATACGTGCAGTAAAGGATCTCTGTTTCACTCTTTAGAAACTGGATTTCACCCGCTTTGAAAGGAAAATGTTAATGTACAGCCCCGTATTCCAGCCTAGAGAGAACAAGTGATTTTAAAAGGATATCCCTGGGCTTGGCATCTTCGTTTGAAAATTTCATTTTCTCCCATCATTTTCTTTGCACGTGCGATCGGGGGCACTGTTTTGATTTGAAAGTGAAAATCCTAGACATTACCCATCCCAGGTCCCCTTTCATTATTTTTCCGCTCTATTGTATGGCCCCGGGTCAAGGGAGTTTACCCCTTGGGTTTAGGGTTTTTATTCCCCCGTTTTTCCTAAACGGGGGTAGTTGGGAAATTTTTCCTAAATTTAACTCATTTTGTTTACCGTTGCCCACTGGGAAAATGAAAGTTAGTAATTAATATTTTGTGTTGGTTTTCAGTTTTAAAAACTAATATGGGAAAGCGTAACACTCACCAAAATTGTACTGGATTTTTTAATTACACTTAGGCTTTAGCTCTTAGTTTTCTTCAGTGTATACATCTATCCAAATAAAAAAATATATCTCATTTTAAAAAAATTTTTTTTAATAAATGGTTCAAGCCCCTTTTAAAGGTATTAGAAAAAATGGCAAAGGGAAATTTGTGTTGAGATGGGTAAGTACAATGGAGCAGCGGGGTTTTTCCCGGGCAAAAGTTCAAGGGTTTAAAGGGGTTTTAAAATATTACCAATGGGATGACCACAACCCGTGGGGTTTTTTTCAAAAACCTTTTTTTAAAATTTTGCCCAATTTTTGGGGCCCAAATGGTAGGGTTTAAAGGGGCCCTTTTTCCTGGGTGAAGATACTTGTCCGGTTTTTTCTTGAAAAAATTCTTTCACTTGTTCCAGCGTATTTCTGATATCTTCTGGTAAGATGTTGAATAAACGGGGGCCACAAATTTTTGATACAGTGTTCCCTTTTTGGCCCCCCGCCAAACCCTTTTCCCTTTCCCCTTTGGGGTTTTCTTTGACTTTTCCCCCCTTTTCTCTGGCCCTTTGTATGTTGTTATGGCAGTGTGCAGACTTGGGGCCAAAACCCCCCAAGTACCCTTTCCCGGTTTAAAATTATCATGTATCCCCTCTTCCTACGCCCGTGGGACATTTTTTACGAAGTTATATCCCGACAAACAAAAATTTCGGATATCAAAAAAAGGGCCCCGGGGGCCCGATTCCCGGAAAAGTTTTTATTTTTAAAAAAGAAAAGGGGAAAGTACCCCCGGGAATTTAAACCCCCGGTAACCAAAACGGAGCTTAGATTCAGAGGAAAATCCCCGGGGATATAAAAAAGGGGATAAAGACCTCTCCTTTAAAAAAGGGGAAACACCAGGGAAAAATGACAAAAAAAAATAGGGCTTGAAGTACAATAATACAAATTTATAAAATCCTTTAAAAGGGTTTTGAGACAAATGACTTTATGGGGGAAAAATTAAAAATAAAAACCCCAAGGGGAAAAAAGACTAAAGTAAGAAATTTTCTGCCTTGTACCATAAATTTAAAATTTTGGGGGCTTTGGAAAAGAAAAGTAAGTCCAAAACTCTGCAAATTTAAAAAGGGAAAATTTTAACCCTCAAAAATGGAGAAAACTGTGCTTGTTGATCGATTCTGCAGGACCCAAAACTGGGGCCAACTGTGCTTGTTGATTTTGCAGGACCATCAACTGGAGCACAAAATGTGCTTGTTGGATCTGCAGGACCCCTTTAACTGGAGCACAACTGTGCTTGTTGTCTGGGCCAAAGGGGGCAATCCAACTGGGCCCAACTAAAAACCCCTTTTTGTCGATCTGCAGGGACCCTCAACTGGAGAAAAACCCTTTTTGTTGATTGCAGGACCATCAACCCGGAGAAAAACCTTGTTTTTTTGATTGGAGGAAAATCAAATGAGAAACCCCAAAAAATTTTTTGTTGATCTGCAGGACCTCAACTGGAGCAAAAACCTTTTTTGTTGTTTTGCAGGACCATAAACTGGGGCCACAACCTAGGGTTTTTTGATCTGCAGGGCCCATCAACCCGGGGAAAATGTATATAGTTTTTATGAAAGGGACAGAAAAAATTTTTTCCTCCCAAAAACTTCTAGCAGAAAGTTTTTTGTAAAAGAAGTGTGGGGCAGAAAGGGGAAGTACTCCCTCTTTTTTAAGCGAGCAATATGCTCCAGTTTCCGTATTCAGTTTTTTTTGAGTCTTCCTGAAGGGAAATACGACTCTGACAATAAGGGGCCATACCTTTCTTTACTTCTTCCAGGGTCATGTTACTAGGACATTATAGATTTTCCCAAATGGGTGGGGTTTATTTGGGCAGTTTTGGTGGACGTGATCTACCTTATTCCCAAAAAAAAAAAAAAAAAAAAAAAAAAAAACAGACACCAGGCTTGACCTTAGCTCCCTGCTGACGTTGTAATGGTTTTCCGCTCTGGTACTTCGTCGAGATACACATACTGAGTAGTTTGTAGCTCACCAGGTTGACCAAAAGTCGAGTAGCGTGGTCACCAGGTGACTTAGTTGGTGACGCTGACTTTTCCCCTTTCCGGCTGGCACTTCTTCCTCCAATGTTGATGATCTCTGTCATGCCAGGCTGTTAAAATGAGAGAAGGGACCACCCGAACAAGGAGCGGTTGGTTTCGAAGGTATCAGCCAACCTGGTTGCCTCCAAAGCAGTGGTTAAGAACAGTCCTGCAGAAAAAACTCCAACCTCTGGTCCCCCAGACTCCAGCCAGGTTATCTACTAAGATGAGCTGCACTAGTCATCGAAGGTGGGGACACCACTTGCTTTATACCAGCTGGTTAAAAGCTTTTGGGCTGCTGTCTCACAAAATCCACCGGGATTGACCCAAACTGCCGTCTGCCTAACTTGAATGATTCCTATACTTACAGGAATACATTGATATGCTCCAAGGACGGTGGTTTTCACCACTTGATAATTACAAACTCAGTGTCATTTAACACTGATGTAAATTATGTGCCTTACCAAAAAAAAGCTGTATGCACCAAAAATGCCCAGTGCTGTTCCGGCCACTCAAGGCTCGAGTCTGATTTTCGAAAGCTTCGAAAAATTGTTCAGGTCTGCCTCATTGAAACCAGGGAACCAGCTGTGCTGACTTTTTGCAATCTAAAGTCATTCACAATATTTGAGGGAAAAACTGCTTCTTTCTTTTTCCTGTCAGATTTTTCTTGGAATATTGCCCTTTGCTCCTAGTCTGCTTAAGATTGATTTTCGCCAACTCAAAATGCCCAACGCAGCAGATTCACCTTCAGACAACCCCTGTCACATGAGAATGACGATTTTGGCTCAGTTGATGTATATTTTTCTCCTGCGAGAACATCGGGGTTGTATTCCTGGCTCCCGTAGAGGGAGGAGTTGAATGTACCATTCTTCTCGTAGTTTGATACTTATTTATAAGAGCTACGGACGGAAACTGCGCAGCTGTGAGAGTGCGTTCATAGTCATTGCCAGTGGAACGAGAAATTTGCCAACAATGCTGTAGAGAAAATTTAAACGAGTTGAATAATTGTGTATGCAGACACAGGTATCTGATCGTCTAGGTGGCATACCCCAACGTAACACGCTATTTCCAATAGATCGCTCAGCTGATGAACAGTACACTGCCAAGATACGCACATAGAAGAGCAAGGCTGATATGCAATAGCAAAGCCGACTGCAAAATATTCACACAACAGCAAAGATTGACCATAGCGAAGTGAGCACAAATGAACAAGCCAATAGCAAGTGTCAATGATTCATACAATAGCGGCTGATCATAAAACACAAGGCTGACATGCAAAGTTTTGTAAAGCTTTGACAAAGTTAATGTAATGCCTGACAGCAAGCTTATACTATTGCTCGCTTCAGCTTACCCTAGGATAACTCCTGCTCTAAGTCCAGCTCCAGTTCCAAACAGGCTACCATAATTACAACAGGGACAATAAGGCCTGTTATCCTGGGTGTAATAAGGGGGCAAGGAGATAGAACAAACACAGCTAAATGACTTTGAATACATTTTCTTTCACATAAAGCAATATTGATTATTACACATATGTACACTTTATCGTTGGAAATGTATGGTACAAACATGGTTTCAGGCAAGGCCAAGACACAGCTGGAGACTGAATGGAACAACGTGTGTTCAAAAAAAACCGCTTAGTATGGAAATGACAAGGGGTAGACAGGTGGGTGGTGACCTACAACACCTCTATGATTGCCAGGACCCACCTTCTCATGGCTGAACTTGGGTATGATCGAATGATGGGGGCCCCATCATTCGACCTTAATACTGGTTCGCTGGTTGGGGAGATAGGCTTTCAATAAGGGTTTGTGTACATGCGTCAAGTAAAGGTTACATACTCTTGCATGCCCAGTACAATAATGGTAGCAGTGTTTACTAAGCAGGTATAGTGTTAGTACCAATGTTGGTAGCAGTTTAGTAGCAGTGATAGTAACAATGTTGGTAGCAGTGTTAGTAGAAGTTTTAGTAACAATGTTGGTAGCAGTGTTAGTAACAATGTTGGTAGCAGTGTTAGTAACAATTAGTGCAGGTGGTAGTAGGCTGGTATAACAATGATTGGTAGAAGTGTTAGTAATGGTTGGCAGCAGTGTTAAAAACAGTGTTAAAAGCAGTTGTTAGTAGCAGTGTTTTAGCAGTGTTATTAGCAGTGTTAGTACCAGTGTTTGTAGCAGTGTTTGTGCCAGTGTTGGTAGAAGTGTTATTAGCAGTGTTAGTAACAGTGTTAGTAGCAGTGTTAGAGCAGTGTTGGTAGCAGTGTTAGATAGCAGTGTTGGTAGCAGTGTTAGTAGAAGTGTTGGTAGCAGTTAGTAGCAGTGTAGTATCCAGTGTTGGTATCAGTGTTGGTATCAGTGTTGGTAGCAGTGTTGGTAGCAGTGTTGGTAGCAGTGTTGGTAGCAGTGTTATTAGCAGTGTTGGAAGCAGTGTTAGATACAATGTTGATAGTGTTAGTAGCAGTGTTAGTAACAATGTTGGTAGCCAGTTTTAGTAGCGATGTTAGTAACAATGTTGGTAGCAGTGTTAGTAAGCAGTGTTAGAGTAACAATGTTGGTTAGCAGTGTAGTAGCTGTGTTAGTAACATTGTTGGTAGCAGTGATTGTTAGCAGTGTGGTAGCGTTGTTAGTGCAGTGGTTGGTAGCAATGTTGGTAGCAGTGTTAGTAGCAGTGTTAGTAGCAGTGTTAGTAGCAGTGTTAGTAGCAGTGTTAGTAACAATGTTGGTAGCAGTGTTAGTAGCAGTGTTGGTAGCAGTGTTGGTAGCAGTGTTAGTAGGCAGTGTTTGGTAGCAATGTTAGTAGAAGTGTTGGTAGCATGTTAGTAGCAGTGTAGTATCAGTGTTGGTTCAGCAGTGTTGGTTAGCAGAGTTGTGGTAGCAGTGTTGGTAGCAGTGTTGGTAGCAGTTGTCGGTAGCAGTGTTATATTAGCAGTGTTGGAAGCAGTGTGTTTAGATACAATGTTGATTGTGTTAGTAGCAGTGGTAGTAACAATTTGGTAGCGTGTTAGTAGCAGTTGTTAGTAACAATGTTGGTAGCAGTGTTAGTAGCGTGTTAGTAAACAATGTTGGTTGCAGTGTTAGTAGCAGTGTTAGTAACTATGTGGTAGCAGTGTTAGTAGCAGTCGTTGGTAGCAGTGTTAGTAGCAGTGTTGGTAGCAATGTTGGTGGTAGCAGTGTTGGTAGCAGTGTTAGTAGCAGTGGTCGTAGCAGTGTTAGGTTGCAGTGTTTAGGTAACATGTTGGTAGCAGTGTTAGTGCAGTGTGTTAGTAGCAGTGTTGGTAGCAATGTGTAGCAGTCTGTTGGTAGCAATTTGTAGCAGTGATTAGTAAAAATGTTCGGTAGCAGTGTTTGTAGCAGTTGTTAGTAGCAGTGTTGGTAGAGTGTTGGTAAGCTAGGTGTTTGGTAGCAGTGTTGTACGCTGTTGGTAGCAGTGTTAGTAACGCTGTTGGTTTCAAAGCAGTGTTGGTAGCAGTGCTGGTAGCAGTGTAAGTAGCAGTGTTGGTAGCATAGTGTTGGTAGCAGTGTTGGTATAGCAGTGTTGGTTGCAGTGTTAGTAGCAGTGTTAGCTAGCAGTGTTAGTAGCCTAGTGTTGGTAGCTGTCGTTGTTGCGTGTTGGTTAGCAGTAGTTAGTTACGCTGTTGGTAGCAGTGTTAGTTATCGCTTGTTGGTAGCAGTGTGGTAGCAGTGCTGGTAGCAGTGTTAGTAGCAGGTGTTGTAGCCAGTGTTTGGTAGCAGTGTTTGGGTAGCAGTGTTAGTAGCGTGTTTAGTGTAGCAGTGTGGTTAGCCAATTGTTGGTAGTGTTGGTAGCAGTGTTGTTAGCGTGTTTGTTCACTGTAGTAGCTGTGTTGTAGTAGTGTAGTAAACGCTGTTAGGTAGCGAGTGTTAGTAGCAGTGTTAGTATACGCTGTTGGTATGCAGTTTAGTAGCAGTGTTAGTAGCAGTGTTAGTAGACAGTGTTAATAGCAGTGTTATGTATCGCTGTTGGTAGTAGTGTTTGTAGCAGTGTTAGTAGCAGTGTTAGGTAGCAGTGTTGGTTAGCAGTGTTGGTAGCAGTGTTGGTAGCAGTGTTGGTAGCAGTGTTAGGTAGCCAGTGTTAGTAGCAGATGTTGGAAGTAGTGTTGGTAGCAGTGTTGGTAGCAGTGTTAAGTAGCGTGTTGGTAGCAGTGTTGGTAGCAGTTGTTAGTAACGCTGTGGTAGCATTGTGTTAGTAGCAGTGTTAGTAACAGTGTTGATAGCAGCGTTAGTTGCAGTGTTGGTAGCAGTGTTGGTAGCAGTGTTCGGTAGCAGTGTTGGTGCAGTGTTGGTAGCAGTGTTTAGTAGGCCTGTGTTGGTAGCAGAGTGTTGGTAGCATGTGTTAGTAGCAGTGTTAGTCAGCGTGTTGGTAGCAGTGTTAAAAGTAAACAGTTTTAGTAGCTGTGTTAAGTAGCAGTGTTGTAACGATGTTGGTTGCTGTGTTAGTAGCAGTGTATTGGTAGGGGCATGGGTTTGGGGTTTTATTGGTAGCAAGTGTTGGTAAGCAGTGTTAGTAGCAGTGGTTGGTGTAGTGTGGTAGCAGTGTTAGTAGCAGTGTTGGTAGCAGATTTTAGTGCAGTGTAGTAGCAGTTTACGTTTAGTAACGCTGTTGGTGCAGAGTTAGTAGCAGTGTTAGTAACGATGTTGGTAGCAGTGTAGTAGCTAGAGTGTTTTTAAAAGTAACGCTGTTAGTAGCTGTGTTGGTACTGCAGTGTTAGTAGCAGTGAGTAACGCTGTTGTAGCAGTGTTAGTAGCAGTGTAGTAACTCAATATAGATTAGCAGTGTTTGGTAACAAGTGTTGGTAGCAGTGTTAGTAGCTGTGTTGGTAGCAGGTTGGTAGCAGTGTTGGTATAGCAGTTGTGTTGGTAGCAGTGTTGGTTAGCAGTGTTGGTAGCAGTGTTGTAGCAGTGTTGGTATAAGTGTTAGTATCAGTGTTGGTATCATTGTTGTATCAGTGTTGGTACTGTGGTTTGTTGCATTGACAGCAGACAGTGTTAGTAGCAATGTTGGCAGCAGTGTTTGTTGCAGTGAAGCAGCAGTTGTGTTAGTAGCAGTGTTGGTAACAGTGTTGTAGCAGTGTTAGTAGCAGTGTAGTTAGGAGTGTTAGTACGCAGATGTTGGTAGCAGTGTTGGTAGCAGTTGTTGGTAGCAGTTGTTAGTAGAGTGTTAGTTGCAGTGTTAGTAGCAGTTGTTAGTAGCAGTGTGGTAGCAGAGTTAGTAGCAGTGTTAGTAGCAGTGTTAGATTAGCAGTGTTAGTAGCAGTGTTAGTAGCAGTGTTAGTAGGCAGTGTTAGTAGCCAGAGTTATAGTAGCAGAGTTAGTAGCAGTGTTAGTAGCAGTGTTAGTAGCAGTGTTGGTAGCAGTGTTGGTGCAGTGTTAGTTAGCAGTGTTAGTAGCAGTGTAGTAGGCATGTGTTAGTAGCAGTGTTGGTAGCAGTGTTTGATTGCAGTGGACCAGCAGCAGTGTTAGTAGCAGTGTTGGTAGCAGTGTTAGTAGCGTGTTTGTAGCAGTGTTAGTAGCAGTGTTTGGTAGCAGTTGTTGGTAGCAGTGTGCAGTGTTAGTAGCAGTGTTGGTAGTAGTTTGGTAGCAGTGTTGGTGCTAGTGTTAGTAGAAGTGTTGGTAGCCGTGTTGGTAGCAGTGTTATTAACGCTGTTGGTAGCAGTCAGTGTTTAGTAAGCAGTGTTAGTAACAGTGTTGATAGCAGCGTTAGTAGCAGTGTTGGTTAGCAGTGTGTGTAGCAGTGTTGGTAGCAGTTGTTGGTAGCAAGTGTTGGTAGCAGTGTTTAGTAGCGTGTTGGTTAGCGTGGTTGTAGCAGTGTAGTAGCAGTGTTAGTAGACCCAGTGTTGGTAGAGTGTTAGTAACAGTTTTAGTAGCAGTGTTAGTAGCAGTGTTAGTAACGCGGTTGTAGCAGTGTTAGTAGCAGTGTTGGTAGCCACAGTGTTGTAGCAGTGTTGGTAGCAGTGTTAGTAGCAGTGTGGTAGTAGTGTTGGTTAGCAGTGTTAGTAGCGTGTTGGTTGTCGTTTTAGTAGCAGTGTTAGTAGCACTGTTTAGTAACGATGTTGGAAGCAGAGTTATTAGCGTGTTAGTAAACGCTGTTGGTAGCAGTGTTTAGTGCAGTGTTAGTAACGATTTTAAGTAGCAGTGTGGTAGCAGTGTTAGTAGCAGTGTTAGTATAACGCGTTGTTGGTAAGCTGATGTGTGTTAGTAGCAGTGTTAGTAACAATATTGATAGCAGTGTCTGGTATCTGTGTTGGTAGCAGTGTTAGTTGCAGTAGTGTGGTTGCACAGTTGTTGGTAGACATGTGTTGGTAGCAGTGTTGTCTAGAAGTGTTGGTAGCAGTGTTGGTAGCAGTGTAAGTAGCAGTGTTGGTACAGTGTTAGTATTCAGTGTGGTATCATTTGTTTTGTATCAGTGTTGGTAGCAGTGTTTGTAGCATTGACAGCAGCAGTCGTTAGTAGCAGTGTTGGCAGCAGTGTTTGTAGCAAGTGACAGCCAGCAGTTGTTAAGTTGCAGTTTTGGTAACAGTGTAAGTTGCAGTGTTGTAGCAGTGTTAGTAGAGTGTTAGTAGCAGTGTTGGTAGCAGTGTTGGTGCAGTGTGGTATAGCAGTGTTAGTAGCTGTGTTAGTAGCACGTGTTTGTAGCAGTGTTGGTAGCAGAGGTTAGTAGCAGTGTTAGTTAGCAGTGTTAGTAGCGTGGTTTGTAGCAGTGTTTGTAGCAGTGTTTAGTAGCAGTGTTGTAGCAGAGTTAGTAGCAGGTTAGTAGCAGTGTTAGTAGCAGCTGTTAGTAAGACATAGTCGTTGGTAGCAGTGTAGGTAAGCAGTGTTAGTCAGCAGTGGTAGTAGCAGTGTTGACCGTGCAGCCCAAGTGTTAGTAGCGTGTTCGGTAGCGTGTTTTAGTAGCAAGTGACTGCAGCAGTGTTAGTAGCTGTGTTGGTAGCAGTGTTAGTAGCAGTGTTAGTAGCAGTGTTAGTAGCAGTGTTTGGCAGCAGTTTGTTAGTAGGCAGTGACAGCAGCAGTGTTAGTAGCAGTGTTGGTAGCAGAGATTAGTAGCAGAGTAGTTAGTAGTAGTATTAGTAGCAGTGTTGTAGCATGTGTTAGTAGCAGTGTTGGCAGCAGTGTGGCAGCAGTGTTTGGTAATGATTCTTGTGTAATCTTTGCCTACTTACTCTGTGGTTACTTTATGCATTTTACATTGTGTTGATGGTACACATGGCCGAACGTCCTCTTAACAAGACTCTCAGACTTCACCTCCTGATCTTATCAACACTCATCTGGTAATGTACCATGTCAAATGAAATAAATTTCATTGAATTATTTTTTTATATATTTGGCTTTTTTGCCATAAGTAAGTGTGTGTGTGTGTGTGTGTGTGTGGTGTGTGTGTGTTGTGTTGTGTTGTGTGTTTGTGTGTGTGTGTTGTGTGTGTGTGTGTTCCGTGTGTGTGTGTGTCGTTGTCGTGTCGTGTGTGTCGTGGACAAAACAGTAAGGATAATGCAGTACAATTTATTGACAACTGGGACCCATTTCTGTGGCCGAATGACATGTATGCCAGGGTATGGGGGTTTCACTTATCCAGGGCAGGGGGTGGGTGGTTTTCTTGCTAGCTCAGTTTGAGGGGGATGTTAGGACTTTAAAAAACTAGGACTAGTTAGAGGTCCCCTTGGGTTTAGAAATGGATAATAAGGGTGTCGAAAAATGAGATTTAGGCTTGAAATTTATAAATCTTAACAGTAACGAGGACAGTATATACGTTATAGTGGAATAACAGAAAGGGCAGAAGGTAAAAAGAAAGGAGGGTCATAAATATATATTACACAAATCATCGTCATGCTTTGGATTTAATATTGGACGAGTTGAAATAGTGCTAGTGAAGGTAACATTGATGCATTTGCCTTAACTGAGACGTGGTTCATTTCGAAAAATCGGGAATGCCTGCAGAATGTCACATTCAGGAATTTAAATCGTTCCAAGTGACAGAAGGTCGGGTGGGGGGGGGTGGTGGGGTTGCACTGTATGTCCGAGATCGCTTGAACTGTTGCATAAAACGGGTCTATTAAGTCTGATGTAACACATACTGAGTCCTTTGGGATTAGAATTTCAGAGCGGCATGAAAAATTGATTTTTAGGTGTGATATACCGTACCCCAAAACTTAGATAGGGACCAAGGGGAGACTACTATGGGAGGAATTGTTAAGGCCCACAAGGCACGATGAACGTAGTAATTCTAGGAGACTTAAACTTTAGTCATATTGTTTGGAATTTCTTGACTGGGAATTTAGAATTTAACGGTTTCTTAGAAGTAGTTCAGGATTGTTTTTTGAAGCAGTTTGTGACAGAAGAGCCTGCAAGGGGGAAATAACCTGCTTGACTTAGTTCTGGCAGACAAAGAAACCATCGTTAATAATTTAGAAATTACAGAGAATCGGGGCAAAAGTGATCATAAATCATTACCTTTAGCATTGAATGACGCAAGTATGATAGTGGGTGATAATCAGTACTGGTCCCAGATTTTCGCCCTTGTAGCAGATTACAAAAATGGTCTTAGGAGAACACTATCTTGTGGACTGGGGTAACGAAAAAAGCTATCAAAATGACAGTTTTTCTGAAACACTATACATGCTGCTCAAAAACATTATCCCATATAAAGGAAATTAGATCGAATAGAAATGACCCCAATGGATGAAAAATAGGCTCAAATATCTTTCAGGCAGAGAAGAAAGGAGATTATAGAGCATCAAAGAGGTGAAGGGTCATTTAGATCAGTATATTGACATTAGGGGACGTTAAAAAAGGGGAGGTAAGAAAAGCTAAAAGGGACTATTGAAATTAAAGTTGCTAGGGTTCTAAAACTAACCCTAAAAAGTTTTTTCAGGTTTACTAGAACAATAGTTAGTGATAAGTAGGTCCCCTTAAAAATAATTGGGCATTTTACTTGACAAAGAGAATGAAAATGTGCTCTATTTTAATAATTATTTTTCTCTCGGTTTTTACTCAGGAAGACACTAATTAATATCCCGAATAATTAGATTTTATTTAGTGGTTCCTGAAGAAGATAAATTATGTAATATCATTCACTAGTGAAATGGTTTTATCAAACAGATAGGACCGTTCCAAGCAAAATAAATCGCGGGTCCTGACGAGCTTTTTTCAAGGGTTCATTAGGAATTGCAAATGGAAAGTCTGTGAACCATTAACTAATATTTTTAATTTATCTCTTCAAACAGTTGTGTGTCGATATGTGGAAGTGGCTAATGTAATTCCTATTTTTAAAAACAGGGGACAAGTTGTTACCGTCAAATTACCGCCCCAATAGCTGACTCAATTGTAGGCAAAAAAAAAAATAAAAAATTACTAGAGTCATTATAGCTGAGATTATAAGAAGCCATCTCGATAGGCATAATTTGATTAATGATACTCAACAATGATTCACGGGGGGCCGTCCTGCCCCAACTAATTTTATTACCTTCTTCAGCAAAAGCTTTTGAGGCGTTGATCAGGATAAAATATTCGATATTGTTTATTTAGATTTTAGTAAGGGCTTTGATAGAGTACCACATCAGAGACTGTAGAAGAAAGTAGCTGCTCATGGATGGAAGGGAAAAGTGTTGTCATTGATCGAGTCCATGGTCTCACTATAGAGAGCAGAAAGTGTGCATGAAATGGGGTTAATTAAATCTGAGGGGGATCAGTTTTAGGCCCATTGTTGTTTATAATATATATAAATGACTTTGACGAGGAAAATTACTAGGTGACATAATGCAGATTTGCTGATGACACGAAGATAGGATAATCGATTCAGACGCTGATGTATCGGAAACTTCAGGAGTATTTGACAAACTCATTTCGTGGTCAGAACAATGTTTGCAGATGCAGTTCAGTTTAGATAAAGGTTAAAAGTTCTAAAGCTTATATTGTTGAACTTAGCCGTTATAGAATGCGAAAAGGATTTGGGGGTTATGGGAGCAGCAACCTTAATCCAAGCCAGCAGTGCTAAGCGTGCGTATTATAGGCAAATAGATTACGGGATTTATATCAGAAAACAGAAGTCCAGCGGTTCTCTATTACTGCAGCTTTATACATCATTAGTAGGCCTCACCTTGATTTATATTATGGAGGAACATATTATATTGTAATATGTTCTCCATATTACAGAATTGATATAAATTCGTTAGATAACATTCAGCGACGAATGCCAAAATTATATTCATTGCATTTTAGAAATCTTCCGTATGAAGAGGACTTAAAGTCCCTTAAACTACTTCACTTGTTAGACGAAGAATGAGGGGAGACTTGATCGAAGTGCTGTAAGTCGAGAGATGGGTATTAAAAAGGGGATATTAATAAGGTTCTTGGGGTATCTCTCCAGTGAGAACCCAAAATAATGGATTCAAATTAGACTAATTTAGATTTAGAAAGGATATAGGAAAGTATTGGTTTGGAAATAGGTAGTTGTTGAGTGTGGAACAGTCTACCTAGTTAGGTTATTGAGTCTAGGATTTGGGGGTAGTTTCAATTTTAGGTTGGAATAAATACATGAGTGAGAGGGTGGTATTTGAGTGGGACTTGCATTGTGTGCAGTTGATAGAATTATCTGAATGCTTGTTCCCTGGGTAGAATTTGAAAATTGAGTTGGTCAATATATTGTTAGTGGGTGGATTGTGAAGGACCTGCTAGTATGGGCTAACAGGGCTTGCTCAGTGATTCTCTTATTGTTGTCGACGCGTGAATTAGACCTTCAAAGCATGGGTGATTGCCGAATAATTAGATTAAAAAAAATTTCTGCAATAAATCTCGTAATTAGAAGACAACCCTGAAGGTCATACTCAGACTTTACGGTGGATCAGCACTTACCGAGAGCTTCTGCTCTCTGAGTGGTAAGCTGTGAGAGCTAGCTACTCTCCTCTCTCTCTCTCTCTCACTAAAGATAAAAGTATCCATCATTCAAACATGACCTTGCTGACTAGAAAGTCATTTGTTCACTTTTTCCCAGCTCCGTTGCTTCACCTGCTTCCTCTGGTTGTGAGTTAACTCACACTCTTTGGCTGTGGGTTAACACTGGTTGTGTGTAAACTTACACTTAGCTGTGGTAACTCTGGCTGTGAGTAACTTACACTCTAGGCTGTGGTATCTCTGGTGTGAGTAACTTACCACTATGGACTGTGGTAAACTCTGGTGTGAGTAACTTACACTCAGCCTGTGGTAACTCTGGTTGTGAGTAACTTACACTCTAGCTGTGGTAAACACTGGTGTGAGTAACTCTCCCCTGGCTGTGGTAACATGGTGTGAGTACTTACACTCTAGCTGTGGTAACTCTGGTGTGAGTAACTCTCACTCGGGCTGTTGGTAACAATGTGTGAGTAAACTTACACTTAGCTGTGGTAACTTGGTGTTGAGTAACTCTCACTCGGCTTTTGGTAACCACTGGTGTGGAGTAACTCTCACTCTGGACTGTTGGTAAAATGGTGATGAGTAACTTACCACTCTATGCTGTGGTAACTCTGGTGGGAGTAACTCTCACTCTGGCTGTGGTAAAACCATGGTGTGGGAGTCTTACTTACACTCTAGCTGTGGTAAATCTGGTAGTGAGTAACTTACACTCTAGTCTGCGGTATCACTGGTTGAGTAAACTCTCACTCTGGCTGTGGGTAAGACTGGGTGTGAGTAACTTCACTCTGGCGTGGTATTAAGACTGGTGTGAGTAACTTACACTCTAGCTGTGTAACTCTGGTGTGAGTAACTCTCACTTGGCTGTGGTAACGTTGTCTGGTGCTACGTAACTCACACTGGGTTGTGGTAAAACACTGTGTGAGGTAACTCACACTATGGCTGTCGGTAACACTGTTATAACATATGGCTAATTGATTAACACTGGTGTTACAGCTTCTTGACTGGTGGTTAACACTGGTTGTTTTAAATCTTCAACTGTGTGTAACATTGAGTGTTACATTCTTCTTGACTGTGGTAACACTGGTGTTAATTATTGACTGTGGTAACCACTGTGTTTTTAAAATCTTGACTGTGGGTAACACTGGTTGTTAAATCTTTACTGTGGTACATTGGTTGTTAAATATGGATTGTGGTAACACTGTGTTAAATATTGACTGTGGTAACATGGTGCTTAAATCTTGACTTGGTAACATGGTTGTTTAAATCTGGACTGTGGTAAATACACTGGTGTTAAATCTTGACTTTGTAACACTGGTGTTATTATATCTGGATTGTGGTAACATGGTGTTAAATCTTGACTGTGGTAATACTGGTGTTAAATCTTGACTGGGTAACATGGTGTTGTTAAATCTGTAGGACTGTGGTAACACTGGTGTTTAAATCTTGACTTTGGTAACACTGGTGTTAATCTGGACTGTTGGTAACACTGGTGTTACATTCTTCTTGACTAATGTAAACACGTGGTGTTAAATCTGGGATCTGTGGTAACACTTTGTGTGTTACCATTTCATCCTTGGACTATGGTAACATTGGTGTTAAATCTGGACTGTAGGTAACAATGGTGTTAATCTTTCTCTTGATATGGTAACACTGGTGTTAAATCTGGACTGTGGTAACACTGGTGTTACATTCTTCTTTGACTATGGTAACCTGGTGTTTAAAATTGGATGTGGTACATGGTGTTACATTCTTCTTGACTTGGTAACACGGTGTTAAATCTGGATGTGGTAAACTGGTTATTACATTCTTCTTGAGACTTGGTTAACCACTGGTGTTAAATCTGGACTGTGGTAACCACTTGCGGGTGATTACATTTTCTTACTATGGTAACAACATGGTGTTAAAACTGGACTGTGGTGGTAACACTGGTGTTACATTCTTCTGTGACTATGGTAAAATGGTGTTTAAATCTGGACTGTGGTAACACTGGTGTTTCATTCTTTTGATATGGTTAACACTGTTGTTGTTAAATTGGACTTGGTACACTGGTGTTACATTCTTCTTGACTATGGTAAACACTGGTGTTAAAATTGGACTGTGGTTAACACTTGGTGTTAATTCTTTCTTGACTATATTGGTAACAACTGGTGTTACATTCTTCGTTGACTATGGTAACTCACTGGGGTGTTAATCTGGACTGTGTGTAACACTTGGTGTTACATTTTCTTTGATATGGTAAAACACTGGTGTTAAATCTGGACTGGGTAACACTGGTGTTACATCTTGACTGTGGTAACACTGGTGTTACATCTTGACTGTGGTAACACATTGGTGTTACTCTTAGACTGTGGAAACAACTGGTGTAATCTCTTGACTGTGGAAACACTGGTTGTTCATCTTGAACTGTGGTAACTCTTGGTGTTTAATCTTGACTGTGGTAAACCTGGTGTTAAATCTTGGACTGTTGGTACATAGGTGTGTTACATCTTGACTGTGGTAACACTGGTGTTTAAATCTTGACTGTGGTAACACTGGTGTTACATCTTGACTGTGGCAGACATCTTGCGTCACATGCGTCAGTATTGCGTCATCTACTTCCTCCCAGAGACTGCGTCTCTTGCTTCCTGCTATGATAGGAGGATGACGCAAGATAATATTGGGAAGAAGTTGACAGAAACACAAACGTGGTTTGAAGATAACTTTTATTGTTGAAAGGCCCCCCCCTCAAAAACATCAAATTTTTATTGGGGAACTTTTTCCCATAAATTTGTTAAAGTTTTATTGTAAAAGGGGGACACTTTGTTCGGGATTTTTGTAGAGGATCAGGGGTTTATAATTAATACCGGGTTGAAATCACGTCTGACATTAAAAAAACCGAACTTTTACATAGGAATCGTTCAGAAAAAACCCAAACCTTTCAATAGGGTTTTTTTTGGACTTTTCCCCAGTGGTTTTTAAAAATCCAAAAAATTTTGGAGAAACACCGAAATTTTAAAAAACTGTCCCTTACATTTAACCCAGAAATCCACAACCTTCTTCTGTATTGACTTCCCCCCCCCCCCCCCCCCCCCAAAGTTTTGTTCCCCCCAAAACCCCCAAAAACAAAAAGGGGTTTAACCATAACTCTTTTGCTCTTAAACCCATCTCCCTGGGGGACATTAATAAAATTTTTAAAATTTATTCCGTTTCCCAATGTCTTTGAATTTGATTTGAAAATCACTGGAGGGGAAAAACGTCACGTAAAAAACCCCAATGTTCCTGGCAAATTTTCACTTTCGGTATGTTACCATTCATGTATGAAACTACGTTTGTAAGTTGTCAATATTTACAGATATAAGTTTTAATTATTATTATTATTATTATTATTATTATAGGAAAGGGGAGTTTTCGTACATTGAAGTGGGAAAGAAAAAACAAAAATCATCGAGGCTTCCCCGAGAGAGAGGGAAAGAAGACCGGGATGGACGAAAGGGGGCATAAGTTAAGGGAACCAATCGACAATATGAAAAGGGGGTTTTATTAACAAGGGTAATTAAGGAAAGAAGCTGTAACTAACACCTTCCCCTCCTACATCTGGAAGATCGCAAGGTGGTGAAACGGAAGTAATAATGGAAAAAAATGGCACCTCGCGGCAAAAAATAGGAAGTTCACTTCGCGCAAAGAAAAAAAAACCCAGAGACAAGCCTAACCCTAATGATGAATGGGGTCAAATTTAGAAAGATTAATGTAGGGGGCGAAGAACGTGTGGTTATCTATCAATTAGGGGGTATTAGGGGGAATAAAGACAAAAAACAGGCTCTGTTAAGTCACCCGAAAGAGACTAGGACTTTGTAAATGGGGCAACCGGGCCGAAACGTCGTCGTTTGTGTATTGTGTAAGATAAGATAGGAGGGGGAGATTTAGGGTGCCATGACAAGCAGGGGGTGAATTTTTGTGAGGCTTTCCCCGATATTCACTGATCAAACAGAAGACACCATAATTTTTAAAGGGGGTGGAGGTGATCCACGGGAAGGCCTCGGTCAATGACCAAAAACTCAAAAGGCGGGGCCTCTCTAAGACCCGCATCCGGCAAACTTTTTCCGTTTCCGACGAACCTTCCTACCTAACCAACTTAACCAGAAAATTTTTCCGAATTATTCAGGGAACTGAACCATAAGGTATTAAGAGATTCGCAACATCAGAAACGAAAAGATTTTTAAAACGTTTAAATTTTCAAAAATTTTGTAACCTTAAATATTGTACGACTTTAAGGGAGAGTTAACACAGTGTTGTTCTTGATGGTAGAGCTTAGCACAGTTTGTCACTTGATGGTAGAAGCTTAGCACAGTGTTTGTTGCTGATGTAGAGCTTAGCACAGTGTTGTTACTTGATGGTAGAGCTTAGCACAGTGTTGTCACTTGATGGTAGAGCTTAGCACAGTGTTGTTACTTGATGGTAGAGCTTAGCACAGTGTTGTCACTTGATGGTAGAGCTAGCACAGTGTTTGTACTTGATGGTAGATGCTTAGCACAGTGTTACTCTGATGGAGAGCTTAGCACAGTGTTGTTACTTGATAGTAGAGCTTAGCACAGTGTTGTTTCACTTGATGGTAGAGCTTAGCACAGTGTTGTTACTTGATGGTAGAGCTTAGCACAGTGTTACTTGATGGTAGAGCTTAGCACAGTGTTGTTACTTGATGGTAGAGCTTAGCACAGTGTTGTCACTTGATGGTAGAGCTTAACACAGTGTTGTTACTTGATGGTAGAGCTTAACACAGTGTTACTTGATGGTAGAGCTTAGCACAGTGTTGTTACTTGATGGTAGAGCTTAGCACAGTGTTGTCACTTGATGGTAGAGCTTAGCAGTGTTGTTACTTGATGGTAGAGCTTAGCAGTGTTGTTACTTGATGGTAGAGCTTAGCACAGTGTTGTTACTTGATGGTAGAGCTTAGCACAGTGTTGTTACTTGATGGTAGATCTTAACACAGTGTTGTTACTTGATGGTAGATCTTAGCACAGTGTTACTTGATGATAGAGCTTAGCACAGTGTTGTTACTTGATGGTAGGGCTTAGCACAGTGTTACTTGATGATAGAGCTTAGCACAGTGTTGTTACATGATGGTAGAGCTTAGCACAGTGTTGTTACTTGATGGTAGGGCTTAGCACAGTGTTACTTGATGGTAGAGCTTAGTGTTATTACTTGATGGTAGACCTTAGCCAGTGTTACTTGATGATAGAGCTTAGCACAGTGTTACTTGATGATAGAGCTTAGCACAGTGTTGTTACATGATGGTAGAGCTTAGCACAGTGTTGTTACTTGATGGTAGGGCTTATCACAGTGTTACTTGATGGTAGAGCTTAGCACAGTGTTGTTACATGATGGTAAAGCTTAGCACAGGTTGCACTTCATGGTAGAGCTTAGCACAGTGTGTTGTTACTTGAGGTAGAGCTTAACACAGTGTTGTTAATTGATGGTAGAGCTTAACACAGGTTGGTACTTGATGTAGAGCTTAGCATCAGTGTTATTGATGGTAGAGCTTAGCACAGTGTTGTACTTGATGGTAGAGCTTAACACATTGTTGTTAACTTGATGGTAGAGCTTAACACAGTGTTGTTAACTTCGATGGGTAGAGCTTAGCAGTGTTGTTACTTGATGGTAGAGCTTAGCACAGTGTTGAACTTGATGGTAGAGCTTAACACAGTGTTGTTACTTGATGGTAGGCTTAGTGTTGTTACTTGATGGTAGAGCTACACAGTGTTGTTACTTGATGGTAGAGCTTAGCACAGTGTTGTAACTTGATGGTAGAGCTTAACACAGTGTGTGTTATTGATGGTAGAGCTTAAGCATGTGTTGCTACTTGATGGTAGAGCTTACACAGTGTTGTACACTTGATGGTAGAGCTTAACACAGTGTTGTTACTTGATGTAGAGCTTAACAAGTGTTGTAATGATGTAACTAGTGTGTAGAGTAGCTTAACACAGTGTTGTTACTGATGGTAGAGCTTAGCACAGTGTTGTTACTTGAGAGGCTTAGCACGTGTTAGGGTAGAGCTAACACAGTGTTGTTACTGATGGTTAGAGCTTAGCACAGTGTTGTTACTTGATGGTAGAGCTTAGACAGTGTTGCCTACTTGATGGTAAGCTTAACACAGTGTTGTACTTGATGGTAGAGCTTAGCACAGTGTTGTCACTGATGGTAGAGCTTAGCAGTGTTGCTACTTGATGGTAGAGCTTAACACAGTGTTGTTACTTGATGGTAGAGCTTAAGCACAGTGTTGTTACTTGATGGTAGAGCTTAGCAGTGTTGCTACTTGATGTAGAGCTTACACAGTGTTGTTACTTGATGGTAGAGCTTAGCACAGTGTTGTTCTCTTGATAGGTAGAGCTTAGCACAGTGCTTTACTTGATGGTTAGAGCTTAGCACAGTGTTGTTACTTGATGGTAGAGCTTAGCACGAGGTTGTTTCTTGATTTAGAGCTTAGCAAGTGTGTAACTTGATGGTAGAGCTTATCACAGTGTGTACTTGATGGTAGAGCTTAGCACAGGGTGTGTCACTTGATGATAGAGCTTAACACAGTGTGTCACATTGATGGTAGAGCTTAGCACAGTGTTGTTACTTATGGTAGAGCTTAGCACAGTGTTGTTACTTGATGTAGAGCTTACACAGTGTTGTCACTTGATGGTAAGGTTAGGCACAGTGTTGTTACTTGATGGTAGAGCTTAGCACAGTGTTGTCACTTGATGATAGAGCTTAACACAGTGTTGTCACCTTGATGGTAGAGCTTAGCACAGTGTTGTTACATTGATGGTAGAGCTTAGCACAGTGTTGTTACTTGTAGAGCTTACACAGTTGTCCCCTTTATGGGAAAAGCTAGCACAGTGTTGTTACTTGATGGGAAAAGCTTAGCACAGGGGTTGTCATTGATTTGGGAGAGCTTACACAGTGTTGTTACTTGATGGTTTAAGCTTTGCACAGGTGTTGTTAACTTTATGGTAGAGCTTAGCACAGTGTTGTTACCATGTAGACTTTCACAGGGGTTTTTA
>NW_026493937.1:0-17500 GCF_026875155.1 Cherax quadricarinatus
GACAGGCTTGCCGTGTACGTTCCTGATTTATATTATTTTTTTGTTTGAAAGGGCGCCTACAACCCCATCCCTTTTCAGTCTGCTTTTTTTGTCCAACGAATCATTTGAAACCGGTCAATTCGCCCCCGAGGGGTTCGGACCGTTAGGGTTTGGACCCTCGAGGGTTCGTACCATCTGATTGTCGTGGATACTTATTTAAAAATACTGTCGGTGATTTTGGGCTAAACTGAAGGATCACGGAATTGTCTCTCGAGTAAATTTTTTGTTTGATTGATACAAAGTATAACTTGAGTTTGAAGAACGGTGACGCGGGACGCCTACAAATGAGAAAGGTTGACCTCAACCCTTTTTACAATGCGTACAGTTTTCTTTTTTTTTTTCGTCTCCCCCAAAAAATGCATATTTTCATATAGTTGACGTGGGAAAATTTTTGGAGGGAAGGACGCTTTTTGTAGTAAAATTGCTTCTCGTTGTTATATTGCAACCCCGGGACCTACAGGTTATATAAATTCACAGTACGTCTGGATTTCAAATTTCAAGGAACATAATTGGTCCAGGGGGGGGACCCAAAGTTTTGATAGCTACAAGTTTCAGAGGTAAAGAACTCACAAATTTCAAAAGGTAATGAACTCACAAATTTTCAAAGGTAAAAAACTCACAATTTAAAAAAGGGAATGAACTCCAGGTAAGTCTGGTCACAATTGACAAGTTAAAAGGTATTTCAGTTTTAAAAGGTACGTAAAGGTCCCGGGCTGGGGCCCCCCAAAATTTTTATAGCTGAATAGGTACAAAAGGGAATGACTCCAAGTACAAAGGGGAATGAATTCTGTAGAAGGTTACTTTTTTTATACTTTGGCTACAATCATGAAAAATTATAGGTAATGACAATTCACACTTCCCACCCGGGGCACAACAAAAAGGTTATTGTGCAAATATTATTGTTGACACCCCCCACAACACAACCACCACACACACACACACACCACCACACACACACACACACACACACACACACCCCACACCACAACAACAACACACACACACACTTTAGTTTAATATTTTTATGCCCCCTCCCCCTCCTGGGGGCGGTAGTCAAAGATTAAAAAAGGGACTAATGGGTCCAGTCTGGACCCCAAAGTTATTTAGCTGAACTAGTTAAAAAGGGAAATGAACTCCAGGTAGATCTTCACTAATCAGGGCAGTTACAGGGGTAAATCGCTTCCTCCAAAACATTTACAGTCATGAACAAATTACAAAGTAATGAACCATTTACTCCACACCTGGTCCAATTGTAAGGGTTTTAAAACAAATATAAGTGGATCATACCCCCCACACTAGGGGCGCACGCGCACAAAACACCCGGGGTGCACGCACGGACATGTGCACCGGGTACAAATATATCAACACACAAGGACGCACACCCATTGAGTAACACTATACACTAGTAACACTATTTTTAATAGGGAGACTTCTTTCTTCTACAAAGAAAAGTTAAAAATTATTATTTTTTCACAGGGTACCCAGGCCTATATTCCCCTCGGGGAGTAAACCTGCTAGGGTGCACACAAATTTCCCCTTTTTTTACACAGTAAAAAATGTTTTCCCCCCAAAATTTGGGTTTCCCGGGCGCTAGAGGGATGTATCGCTGGGGATTGATCACAAATTGAATTTCTACACGAAGAGGACCGTGAAAACACGGAAAAACCCGGAGCCAACGAGCATGCTGAAAACCCCAACAATTAAAACGAAATCTGATACCAATTCTAAAAAACCTTTTTCATGCAAAAAAATAAAATTTATTATTTTTTACATTTAAGAAGATACGGGCTTTTTTGCCCCACAAATCTGAAAATGTTTGGGAGACTTCAGAAAGATACATGACATTTTGTAAACCAGTCATTCTGTTATGTTTGTTGTGAAATCAGGCAGTTATTTGTAAATAAGGTGGGGTTGCCCCCCAAAAAGGTACATAACCACTCCCAGATGTAGGCCGATGCATGGCGCCCGGTACAGGGGGAAATTTTTTCCCGAAAAATTCCTTTTTTTACACTTTTCCGTAACCCACAAATTTTATTACAGTTAACCATCATGAACCTCCGTTTTCTCTCACATAGGCTAGAGAAGGGAAAAGGGAAAACCTTAATTTCTTTTTCCCCTCCGGCGTCATTTTAGCATTATTATTTTTCTAGTGAACTTTTTTAAAGTTTTATGCTTTATTATATTTCACTAAGTCATTTAGACCCATTTTACAGGGAAAAAAGCCCTTTTAGTTGCATACTTGAGTAAAGAATATTATGTTTCTGGTGATGTCACCCTCTCATCACTATTCCCCGGGGGTGTTTCGATTGGTTGCTGGACCATATTTGCCCGCCCCCTTATTCCCAGGGGGGGTTTCCCGATTGGTTCCCAGACCACATTAGTCCGCCCACCCCCCTGTCCAAAGGTGAATTTGTATTTATTAGAATAAAGTATAAAAAAAAAAAAAACTGCGGGGTCAGCTTGCAGGGGCCCAGGCACTGTCACCATGCGGGGCCGGCCCACTGTCACATGGGGGCAGGCACTGTCCCCATGGGGGCCGGGCACTGCCCATTTGCTGGGGCCAGGCACTGTCCACCATGCTGGGCGGCACTGTCACCACGGGGAAAGGAAACTGTCACCTGCGGGCCAGGCACGTCCCATGCGGGGCCCAGGCCCGTCACCATGGGGGGACAGGCACGCACCATGCGGGCCAGGCACTGTCATCATGCGGGGCCAGGCACTGTACCATGCTGGGCCAGGCATTTCCCACCATGCTGGGCAAGGCACGTCCCTGCGGGGAAAGGGCACTGTCACCATGCGGGGCAAGGCACTGCACCATGCGGGCCCCAGCACTGTCACCATGCAGGCCGGCACTGCACCTGGGGGGCCGGGGCACGCACCATGCGGGGCCCAGGCACTGTCCCATGCTGGGCCAGGCACTGTCCCTGCGGGGCCGGGCCTGTCACCATGGGGGCCGGGCCCCCTTCACCATGCGGGAAAGGCATCCGGGTTTTTGCAGCCATAAGAAGTGTTGGTGAGGACTAGGGCTCTGTACCCTTGATCTTGGTGTTTGTGGTGATGCCCCTTCCATACATTCTTGTGGAGCCTGCCAAGGGGGCACGGCTTGGAAGTCTGGCTTTCACCCTCACATGACAATTTTTCGGAAAGGGTACTGCCGGGGTACTGAATTTGCTCGGGTTCGTCATCCCCTTTTGATGGGATTTTTTGGCTAACATCGCCCCTTTTCCCGAGAAACTGTGCATCACTTCAGTTTTCGTTATACTGATTGTCACCCGAAGTTGTTGAGGCTCAAAACCCTTGTAAAACATGTGCTGAAAGGGGGCTTTGAAGCAGTGTTTGGGGGGCATATCAGAAAATTTGCGGGTCTTGAGGTGTCAGTTGCCCCTTGGGTTTTTTTTTAAACCCCCAAGGGGTTTTTAGACGACCCATCGTACGGTATACCCGATTCCTGCTCTGTGTCCCCTGAATGCGTCTGTAAATGGCCGGAACATCAGGCAAAACGGGGGTGGGGCAAAAGCGCCTTTTTTCACTCCATTTGAGACTGGAAGGGTTTTAACATCTCTCCTTTGTTTGGACCTGGCCCAGCTTTCCCTGGGAAAGTTGGCGTACATGGCATAAACGCTTGGGGCAGCCGTACTTTGCCATGATTCTCAAAGGGCCCTCCTACTAACGGTGTCGAAGGCCTTGGCAAATCGACAAAGGGGCCTTGTACAAAACAAAAGGCCCCCACATCCCCCCTGTTTGAACCCTTACTGAAAACGATCTATCCAGGAGGGGTCCGGCGAGAGATGGACGTTTGTTCTGTTCTCACTCTTCAAGCTCGAGATGAGGGGGGGAGGCAAAGTGGAGCATACTCAAGGTGTGAGTGTACTTGCCCATGCAAAACTTGCAACCCCTACGTCAACATAGCGGATAGGCAAGTTGTAAGTTTCCCGGGCTGCCTTTTTTGCAGATTACAACAGGTCCTTCAGGGTTTATTTTGGAGTAAAATTTTTTCCAAAAATATCAACTTCTTCTCTTTAATTCAATTCAGTTCAAAGTTTTTCCTATAAGGTTTACATGCTGAGTTTACAAATTTGGTTTTTGTGTGGTTTAACAGTAGTAAAATAATTTTACAAGTGACCACTTAAAAAGCATGGCTGCATTTCGGGCTACTTACTTTAATTTTTTTAAATTTTTAAAAATAAACAAATTATGGGGTTTAATTGGTTTTAGGGGTAAGGATAAATACAGTTTGTGAGTTTAGCAATGGAATGCTTTTGTTTGGGGGACGACATAGTTTCAGTATTGGAGCATCAAGGATTTCATTATTTTAAGATTGAGTTTAAAAATCTGTTTATGGTCAAATGGGGGAGGGTGTAAGTGTGAACCACCTGGTTTCGTGTAGTTAGTTGATGGGGTTAAACAGGGAGAAAATTTTTCTAATGAAGTTTGAAATGATGAATGTGTCTGCATTCTAGAGTTTTCAATAGGGTTTCCCGATTTTTAGGCCCTTTTACATACATTTAATTTTTGTAAGGGTTTTGTCGGACACGGGGGGAAGTCGTAGGATGTTTGTGCTGGTGTTTGCCGTGGGGCTGTCACAACAAAGAAAAGATTTTTGGCAAGGGTTTATAGGGGTTTAAAGGGCCTGAAAGTAATTGCAAGTGTAAGTGTGGGTGTACTGAACGGGAGTAAGTTCAGATCTAGAAGAGTGGGGGGGAGTGTTTCCAGGGATGGGGTTTAGTGATTTTCTTACGCGGGTTTTTGTTTGGGGTTTTATTGGCTTTTGGGGTGTTGCTGCATTGACTCCAACACAAATAGCATAAAAGGGGTAGGATAAATAAGTAGTGGTATAGTATGAGAAAGGGAAGGCCAACCCCTTCCCTTCATTTCTACTGCACCAGCATTACCATATGGGACCTAAAAAACCTCACATTTCGTTTTTAGTGCAAAAGTTACTTGCCATTATTTCCCCAACTGATTAGTCTTAGCTGGGGATTGATGTGCTTAACAGCTGGATTTCTTCTCTTGGATAAGGATGTAGGTACAGTTTTCTGCATTACATTGATTCTGGGAGAGATGAAGAAGGTCGTTGAAGTAGACTTCCCTAACAAAGGGCCCGCCGCTTTCCTTTGGAACACTTGCCCCCAAAGGGTCTTGATTCCATTCCATTGAGAACTACCCTTATAGATCTACCATGAAGGTAATCATGAGGAGACAAGTGTAGACCCCAATTCTCAGGCTTGAATTTTTTAAGAGCCCCGGTGCCCCAAACCGGTTTAAAGCACCACAAGTCCAGTGCTACCACACACCCCACTTTGGGGGTTCATCCCTGACTGGTCCACTTAGGGAAGATTTTAACAACAGACAGCACAAACCTTTCCTGAAGCCATATTGACGACACAAAATAGTGAGTGGTACAAAAAACTGTCATTTGTCTGGATTATTGTTTTTAAGGACTTACCCGTGATTTAAGGGTGACAATGGCTTTGTTGCTGATTTTTCCCCTCGCTCCTTTTTTTAAAAGGATACATTTTCCTCTTTCCACAGAGAGGGCCAAATTTACACTGTACAGGCAGTGCTGAAGATGCGAGTTTTGAGGGCTGCAGTGGTCTGCCTCTTTCGGGAGTCTTGGGGGTCGCTTTTCTGGGCCCCCAGCCCTTTTTTGGTCACATTCTTGCAGCTAGCCAAAAGGGGCCCTTGCTGGATCAGGAACTTGATTTTGGTAGCAAAGTGTTCACAAAGAGGTCCCCTTCTCTTGGGAACTAGTTGGGGTCCCCCCCGTCATTTAGGGGTGGAATATTTCACAGGAATAACCTTGTCGCCTTGACCGGGGCCACCGGGTTTTTTGGACCCACCCAACGATGCTAGTTTTCTTTTAGTGCCCCCTCCTTTAGAAATGGCCCACTTTTGAACGTCACCCATTCCCTACGGGTTGCCTTGAAGTTCCTGTTATGGGTGGTAGGATGCCCTTTATCCTTCGCCAGCTTTGTATTTACAGTACAGCCCTCTAAAACGAAAGCCAAACCAAAGGGCTGAACTGTGGTTCATCACATTTTGGGCGGTGAGGAATGTACTTGTTGTAGATTAAGGTTTTGGTCCAGTGAAGGCTTTCAAAAAGTACTACAAGTTTCACCATTACAAGTACCACAACTCAAGTTCCAAGAAAATTATTTTGGTTGCGGGGTAGAGTCAAGCTCCTGGTCCATCTCTTGGGCTGGCCCAAACTAGTTCATCTGCCTGTATGTATAAATGTATGTGTGTTTCCACCATAACACAGCAAAAATTAGCAGCTCTCACTTTTTGAACGGGTTTTTTTATCAATTTACAAAAAAACCCAGAACCACCCGTGGAGTGGGCTCACCCATTCCTTCTTTTTTTTATATAAAAAAAAGTTTTTGATTTTTAGTAAAACAAAATAATTTTTTTTAAGTAAAACAAAATATTCTTTTAAAAAAACTATTTTTTTTAAAAATTTTCGCTTTTTTTTAATAAAAACAAAAAAGTTTATTGTTTTAAATTACATTAAAAAAGTGAGTGAGTAATAATAATAGGAGAAGATACACTACCAGACCTCACTCTAGGTGTATGTGTTGGTTAAAAATTATTACCATACATAAAGAGAATGCCATATACAAGACATAGTGTGGGGGCCAACCTTTTGTCGTATTTATTGTAGAATACCCCCCAGCAATTACACCCCGTGGTGGGACGTTGTGTCTGTGGGGATTGGGCCAGTGTGGGGTATCGCCCTTGAGGGGGCGTCAGCTCTTAAGGTCAGTCACAAATGGAAGTCATGCTGTGGAGGTGTAGGTCAGTGGCAAAAAATCATTCTTAAAGGGTCGTCGGCTTCTGATGGTGCACGGCCTCTGATGGGAATGGGTTTCTGTTGGTCGTTGGCCACTGATGGGACATCTGCTGGCCATCAACCTCTGGGGTGCTTGATCGCACTTTTTTTATGTTTCCTCAAGTATTTGAAACACTTGAGGATAGATTGGCCCCGTCAGCCTTCTGGTCCATCATAATATCTTTTAAATTTTAAATTAGCAGAAAGGGGGCCGGGAAATTTTCCTTTATCAAAAGTAAAGCCCAAGGTTTAAACATCAGTGCCTGGGAATACACATCACCTTTAGGGGTGCTGGACCCAAAGAAAAACCTCAGGGCTGGGGGTTTAATCTTCATCTCTTCGGGGGTAAAAATCCCAGTCCATATGCTCTCCCACTTTTTACTGTGTCCAAAATCTTTTTACTTAACTTCGGGGCTCCCGCTTCTAAATGAGGACATTGTCTTTTTTTAAATCATTGTGGTGAACCACGTTGGGGAATCTCCTCCAGTTAAGTGCCCCTAAGGAAAATCAACCCAAAAATTTTTTAGCTTTAATCGTAGTTTTTCTTGCAATAATTATACAAAATACCGCCCTGAAGGATAAACAAAAGGGGGAAGTTTTTGGCATACACAGTACAAAAGGGGGGCTCCACCGCTCCTTGAAGCTCAGCTAAAGGAGCACTTAATCAAAATGCCTTTTTTGATCCTCCAAAAATTTTCCAAGTTTGAGAAACGGGGACAAAATAACCCCCCTTTTTTTTGGTATCGTTCCATCCGGTATTGTGCCTTTTTAACAAGCGGGTTTTCCGTTGAAAATCAGTTTATACCTGTAGCAGACACCCGCTTCCTAGCCCCTTTCCCGTTGTCCCGATACACAAACAAACAGAAAAACGTAGGGAACCCAAAAAAGTCTTGGGAAAAATTCCTTGGAACAAAGAGCTTGCCATGTTTATATATTCCCTTTGCCGAGATGTTCCCCAAAAAGAAGGGGCGATACTTATGAGTTTTATATGTGTCTACCGATCTGAAGTTCTCAAAATTTTAAAAGCACTATAAATATAGTGAAGCTGTTGCAGAGAAAAATGCGAACCAAACTTTGAGATTTTCTGGCTCTAACTACTGAGTTCTACTTTATCAATCACTATAAAAATAGTTTTCAGAAAACTAAAGTTTTAGTCGTTAGGCACGTGTAGTTTGTATATGGTGGTACAGGTTGTAGTTTTTTGGTGATGGTACACTTTAGCTGTTGCGTATGATGGTACAGTGTTGTGGTATTTAAAATGTTTTTAGCACCCCATACCCATTGTGGGCGGTAGTAAAAGATTACAAGGTACAAATTGGCCAGGGACTGGCTCCAAAGTTTTGAAGCTGAGCAAGTTACAAGGTAATGAAAACCCCAATTTTTCAAAGTAAAAGAAACCCCAATTTACAAAGGTAAAGAACTCACAATTTCAAAGGGGAATGAACTCACAATTTACAAAATATTAATCACAATTTACAAAGGGAATGAACTCCAGTATGTACTGGTCGACAATCATTACAAGTTTCCAAAGGTATTTACAGATTTCAGAGGTACATAATGGTTCCAGGGACAGGGCCCCCCAAAGTTTTTGATAGCTGAACTATGTAACAAAGGTAAATGAACTCACAAGTTACAAATTAATGAATTCTGTACGAATGGTTGCTTACGTTTTTATACATGGCTACAATCATGAACTAATTATAGTGTAATGAGCATTCACCACTTTCCACACACCAGTCACAACTTGTAATGAGTTATTGTGCAATTTGATTGTTGAGTCACATACACACATCAGTGGACACACACACTCAGCCACACACACAGCACAAATGATCAGAGAGATAGTAGGAAGTATTTCTTCAGTCATAGAGAGATTGTAAGGAACGTGGAATAGCCTAGAAAATGACGTAGTGAGCAGGAACCATACACAAGTTTTAAGACGAGGTTTTGATAAAGCTCATGGAGCGGGAGAGAGAGGCCTAGACAACTGGTGAAGAGGCGGCCAGGAGCTAGGACTCGACCCTGCAACCACAAATAGGTGATACACACACACACCACAGGCAAAGGACTAAGACTCGACCCCTGCTCCTGCAACCACAAATAGTGAGTACATAAAGCAGACAGACTTGGAGACGATGCACCATCCCCCCAATGAAAAGCAGGGTGTCACTAGCACGTTAAAGACCATACAAAAGTGTCAGGGCCCGAGACTGGTTCAACGCCTCCCAGCCAACACATAAAGGGGATTACCAACAGACCCCTGGCAGTCTTCAAGCTGGCACTGGACCAAGCTCCTAAAGAACAGTTCCTGATCATCCGGGCTGTGGCTCTTCGTTGGTTTGCGTGCAGCCAGCAAGCAAACAAGCCTGGTTGATCAGGCTCGATACCACCAGGAGGCCTGGTCACAGACCGGTGCCGCGGGGCGTTGACCCCCGAAACTCTCCTAACTCAGCTCCAGTAAACACCAGGTAAAACACAACACACACACACGCACACACACATCGAGCTGATCTACGCCAGGGGACGTCACATCGACCTGGCAATCTACAGTGCTCCAGCTTGCACTACAAGTACTGTACACCTATAGTGGTTGTTTGGTGTTGGTTCCAGTTATAATTAACCAGCCAAGCTGAATGTGAAATGGCTAACTCTCATAGCACGATAAAGAATAGGCACTCAAGTATTTCAATAAGGGTTTAGCAAAATGGTAATCCATTGAACAAGCGATTAACTCACTATAAGCAGTCGAGCATAGTCAACACCTGTAAAGGTGGGAGTCAATTCAAAGTTATTCTCTAAAGTATTACAATGCTGAGTTTACAGAAATTAGGTTATTGTTTGTTTTACATGTAGTAAATTGAGATACAGAGTGTACCACTAGAACGCTTAGCATGGCTAGGCATTTCGGCATACTTATTTTTTAATCTTAAATGTAAAATATTAACAATTATGAGTAAGTTTGGTATTTGGCTTAAATGACTAAATACTATGTTGTGAGTTTAGCAACTTGTGAATGCTTTGTTTTGGCACAGTAAATAGTTTCAGTATTGGAGTATCACAGGATTCATTATTTTAAGACTGAGATTAATATTTCTGTTTATGGGTCAAATGAGTGAGCGATTGTAAGTGTAACCACCAGGTGGTATTCGTAAGTTTAGTTGACGGTGTGTATCAGGGAGATAAATGTTTTTCTAGTGGTAGTATTGAAGGTGATAATGGTTCTGCAGTTCAGAGTTTCTAGGTAGGTATTCCAGATTTATGGCCTATGGACATACATTGAATTTTTTGTAAAGGTTTAGTCGGACATGGGGCATGTCCCATAATATTTGTTTGGTTTCTGGTGTTAGGCCTGGGTTCTGTCACAACTATCAAGAAAGCGTTTAGGTCAAGGTGATATTAGAGTTTAAGTCCCTGTAATATATGATTGCCCAGTAGTAAGTTGTGGATTACTGAACTGGAGTAAGTTTAGATCTTTAAAGGTGGGGGGAGAGTGCTGGCCATTGATGGAATATTAATGATTATTCTTACTGCAGCTTTTTGTTGGGTTTATTAATGTCTTTAGGTGTTTTTGTGCAGTTGATCCCCAAGCACAAATAGCATAGGTGAGGTATTGATAAATAAGTGAGTGGTATAGTGTAAAGGTCATTTTGTGGCACTAGTATCGTATCTTGGAGGATCCCAACCGTTTTTGGATACTTTTGTGGCTATATGCTGGATAGGGTGCTGGAAATTCAGGTTATTGTCAGGTATAAGCCTAAAGAATTTTCCCCCATTACTTTTCTGGTAAATAAGTGTTTGTCAATCTTAATGTTTAATTTGTGCATCTCCTGCTCTGCTACCTAAACATAAAAGTAAGTTTTGTCAGTGTTAAGCATAAGTTTATTGGCTGTCATCCAAGTCGAAATTTTAAATCACTCCTCATTCACAAAGGTGTTTAAGGGTGGCAAGATTAGGTGAGAGATGAACGTAGTCGTCATCAGCAAAGAGAATGGGTTCAGGTGTTGGATACGTTTGGAAGGTCATTGATGTATATGAGGAAGAGCAGGGGACCAAGGACACTTCCCTCGGACTCCAATATCAAGTCCGTGTTGTGATGCTGTGTCCTTTAATGGTGACGTACTGATACCTATTTAGTAATGTAAGATATGAAAATAACAAAGCTCTTGGCCTCTTATACCGTAGTGGCAATTTGTGGAGTAGGATTTCGTGTTTACAGAGTGTCAAAAGCTTTTTCTTAGGTCAATAAAATTACCTAGTGGATATTCCATATTATCCAATGCAGTGATAAACCAGATCTAGCATTTTTATTATTGCATCATTAGGTGCTTTTATTTTTCCTGAATCCAAACTGGCAGGGTTGAGTATGTTTGAGGCCGTTATTAAATGAATACAGTCTCCTGTGCACGAGGTTTCTCAAAGATTTTGGATAAGCAATGGATATGTTAGATAATTGGGCCAATAGTTTGTTTAAGTCTGTTGGGTCACACCACCTTTAATGTATTGGTGTAATCCCTTGCCATCTTGATAGTTTTCGGAAGTGCTAGTCATCAATTGACTTGTTTAAAAAAGTAATGAAATAGCATGCGAAAGGACATGGGCCGCTCACTTGTACATAATGGTGGGACATGAGACAGATTCCCCTAATTATTTTTAATTGAACTTTATGATCTTCAATGACTTTCTGTTGGCTCAGTTGGATGCAAGATAGAAGGAATTAGGGAAATTTCCATCTAGGAAGTCCCCGGCATGGGGCATTGGGTATGTGGGATTTTACTGGCGAGATTAGATCCTATGTTTGAGAAGAAGTCGTATTCTGTTGTAGCTGTGTCAGTTGGATGTAGTGGTGTTTCATTAGGTTTAGTTAGGACAATATTCTTGGTTTTTCTCATTTTGGTGGGACCTAGAATCTGAGAGAGAGTTTTTCCAGGTCTTTTTTTAATCTCCTCTAGTGTCTGTGAATCTACTGGAGTAGTAGAATAGTTTTGGCTTTTTTAATTATTTGTATGTCGCTGATGAATAGTGTTTAAAGAATAATCCCTTTGTGTAAAACGCCCCTGTCTATATTGCTTTTCATATGGTGTTTCATGTCAATGGATTTTCAGAATGGTGCTGGTTAGTATCCATGGGCCAACCAAGCCTTTGTTTGTGATCTGTTTTTGTTTTTAATAGGACAATGTTTGTTGTATATTTCTTAGTAATTTGTTAAGAAAGATGTCTGTCCAGGCTCAATCAATACCATTGGCCTTGAGATTCTGTAAGGCCAATCAACAGTCCTCTATGGTCAGCTGATAACTTCCATTACTGAAGCCTCGTCATGGAGTCTAAATGAGACTTTGTTCTGTAATCAAGTGGTGGTTTACTAATGTTTGTCAGGAGGAAGGTAGGGTATGGTCAGTAGTGCTATCTGTGATTATCCTCTGATTTAAGGGGGCAATTATATTGGTCCGATATGTGGTCTATTATGGTTGCACTTGGTCTCATGAGCCTGGTTGGCTTTAGTTATTTGTTGGTATGGAGAAAGTGTGTTGTTCATATTGTTGATGAAATCAGTTACACAGGCTGATCATCTATAACCAAGGTTGAATGTTGAAGGCTCCAGGCTAAGACAAGTGTGGGTGCTTATTTCATTTTTTCTGCTTTGATTATTAGTGACTTTAATTTCTCACTGAAATTTGGGATGTTTGTGTGAGTATCCGGGTAAATGTGGCACCAAATGTATAGGTCGTCAGTAAAAGTATATTTTTTACAGTAAAATTTAAGCAAAAATTGTATTCACCCATATTCATCACTAAGCAAGAGGTGCTAAGAGGCCAAAGATAATTGGTTAGAGTAATAGATTGCAATACCACCCCCACCTGGTTTGTTCTGCAGTTGTGAATGCTGTTATCCTGGTAGAGGGTAGATACTATTGTGGTCCTGCTTAAGCCAGGTCTCAGTAAGAATAAATGCAGGAGAAGGGTGTCTTAGTGATTCCAAGATGCTAGGTAGGTCAACAAGTGTTGCCTTAAGCCCTGATGATGTAGTTTAGTAACTGATAGACTTTTAGCACTGTTTAGATAGTGTGGCTTGTGATGCTGTATAATAAAGGCAGTTACTTTCCACTAGGTTTTGATTGGGTGTCAGATTATGGAGGATTAGATCAGGGTCTACGTGATCATCATAACTAAGGTTAAACTTAGGTTATTTAATCCTTGATGTGTGTTGAGTTCTACTACTGATATCTGTATGTTGGAAATTTTGGACAAGTTCTAACGCTAATTATTTTGTCATGTAGGTAAGTCACTACTTACACAAAATGAAGTATGATGTTGTCTTGTTTTGTGCTGAATAACTAAAGTACAACTAGGTATAAACTAGTAATATAAAAAAAATCAAATTAAAAATAGAACAGACTCTCACTGTAATTGCACTTAGGTCTAATAATGACTTTTGTGGAGTCTCTGTTTTGAGCTAAGAGTGAGCTAAAGTACAATAGGTTAATCTAATAATATAAAAGTTACAAATTAAAAATAGCACTATTCTCTCACTAGTTATTTGCACAACTATGGTCTAATATAGTGAATTTGGATTGACTAGTATTGAGTAGAAGAGCTATAGTACAACCACTTTAAGTCTAATAATAAAAAAAATACAAATTACAAATAGCACCATCCATCTCACTATATTGCACTATGGTCTAGTATTAGTGAATTTGGTATTTGTCTATTATTGAGCTAGAATGAGCAAAGTAAAACTGTGATTACTCTAATAATTATGAAGGAACAAGACCTCAATTGTAATTGCAATAAGGTCTTGATAAGTTGTTTACAAGAATTAGAGTATAATTAGAATTTAAATTAACAGATAAAATTAAGGTAGCAAATATAATAATAAAAACAAAAGAATTGATAAAAATAAAAATGGCAATGACTTGGTTATAAAAAGCTATAAGATGGTAGATAGGATGAATATAAAAGTTGCAGTTGAAAATACTAGGTTAAAAAAAGTATGGAATAAAAATGGTCAGTGAAAGTAAGTTTACAATATGTTTTTGTGATCATATAGTTTAATAAAATGGGCAATAAATAGGGAATTAGAATAAAATTGGGCACTTGAGTATTTATTAAAGTAGGTAAGAATTAATTGAAGGACAAGTAAAGGTTAGTTTATAATAAAATACGATGGAAACAGTGATGTGGTAAGTTGTAATAAAGGAGATAATTCTGTAGATATTTTAATACAATTAAGACTATGAGGTTAGAATGTCGTTGAATACAACAATGACAATTAAAAGATTAGGAGTATTAGAATTTTAGGGTGGGGCACAAATTTAAAGACAATATGACAATATAACACTAACGGAGGACTATGGGTATTATCTGCACTTTAACTCTGATTCTGTTAGTCCCAGCCTCACATAGGATGTTTTAAGTCATGTTCCTGTGAGATGAAAGTATCTCTTTCCAGTGGGTGGGCTGTTTTCCTACTGAACTGCTATTTTATCCATCCCTCACAAAGCACGTGGATTTTTGGCATAGCGCAGTTTTCTAAGCCGATAAAAAAGGTTTTTGTCTCATTATTGGTAAGTCACTCAATGACGTAAACATCAGTTTTCAATAGTATAGATGTTTTTAGTAGGTTTGTTTTCTTTTGTAAGCTATTTTGGAATTTTAACAGCACACTGTTATTTTTTTACTGCATGATAGCCCAGTCAGTTGCATCCTTTAAGTAACCTCACTACGTATGTTAATGGCGAAGGTGGTCCTTGATAAGCTGTACGGGGTGGTCTCCCATGTCAGGGTTCTCTGGGTGACTGTGGGTGGAGAAGTTTGCTGTTAACTACAACAGGCGTCGAGATAGCTGCTGTTGGGTCAATATGGTCCTTGGAAGTTGGTTATTACATTTGCAAGTTGTTGGTCCACTCTTTTGATCTTACCTCTGTAATGTTGGTATAAGTAAGGGTACTTGGTCCTTTTCAAAAGTGTTGAATGTGACAAGGGGACCGGGTGTGGGTGTTGCATTGTTTTGTTCTAGAGTGTCTAGTTTATGTTCTAGAGCAGTGATCCTTGTTGCGGTAATCTGCATTGCTAGCCTTTAGTTCCGTGCATTTCTTGAGTTAGATTGGTGATCGTATGGTTCTGAAATCATAAGGAGTTAGCTAATTCTGGTCTGTGATCTTCTTGACATCAAATATCTGGGAAGGAGTTTATCTTGGACAGTAGCGGCGGCCATGTTTGTTGTTGTCTGTCGGTGTTGTGGAGGGTGTTTCGGTGGGTGATGAGGGTTGTGTCCTGGCTTGACAGCACCACAAGTATTTTCTCTCCTCTGCTATTACTGCTCTCACCATTGATGTTAGGAGTACCTTAGCTGGTTACTTACTGATCTTCTTTTATTGTTCTGAGCCTTGTCCAATTGGCTGTGGCTTCGGTGGAATAGTAGGCGATGGTGTTGGGTGAATGTTGAGGAGTATCACTTCATGGCAGCGGGTAGGAGGTTGCTAGAACGAGTCCCTATAATTGGTAATTGTGAACTTTTGGGTGATTTCTGCAGTTCTTTATATTCATTCTGGGTATCCACACATGTTAGTGTTAAGCGGGTCTTGATATAGGTCATCGCTGGGCTGCTGGTAACCTCAGGTAGGAGTAAAAAATTGAGGACAAGGTTCCTGTTGACGCTGCCGGCTGCTGCCGCTGCCTCGCAGGTTGTGGGACACAACGACAACAGAGAATCTACATTACACTCCAAGCACAAAGCCACCTACTGTTTTCAGACACATAATAATCCCACCACACATAATTTCGACACATAATTACACACGACAAACACAAACGCACACACACACACACACACACACACACACACACAACACACACCACACACACACACACACACACACACACACACACACAACACACACATACACACACAAATACACACATGACACACATACACACACAAACCCACACCACACACCACACACACCACACAGAAGAAGCTCTACAGTAAAGCTCTTATCAGTGAGACGTAGTCAATGAAAGAGCCTAAGCAATATGTGGAGGCCCTAAAAGACCACAACAGAAGCCCAGGGCAAGCGAGAAGGGAAAATGACAGGCCTCTGAGCCATTACAGTAGCTAGTGAAACTGAAGAAAGGAAATCTGCATGGAGGAAATCAAATTGAATAGAGGGGATACACAGGGATATGCCGTGGGAGAATGAAAGGGTGAGCAGTCTTTGTGTATGGTCAACAGGAAGTTGAGGGAAACAATAATTGAATCAAGAAAAACAAGGGAAAAAAGCAATTGAAAGCATCAATGAAGAGTAATCGGAGAAGACGAAATCATGACCCATTGGAAAATTTTCGGAGATAGGGGGGTTGTAAAAAAAAAACCCGGCCAGTGAAAGTGCCTTCAGGCAGAATCGACACGAACAGGGATACTGTGGGAGAAAGCACTAAAAAAATAAGGGACATGGCCGGCATACAGAAGGTGTATCTCGACCGCAACAGAACACAAAACTAAAGGCAGAAACTGAGAGAGATATACAAATGCGAAAGGAGGAAAGAGAGGGGATGGAAAGAACAGACAGGAGATCCCAGACACAGGAAGAAGAACAAATACAACTCCCGTCACACAGCTTTCCAATAGAAGCCTCCCAACCAGGTCAACCCCAGTGCAGGACAAACACACTAAACCAAAACACCCATGTCGTGTTTTTATTATATCCATGCCCCCACCCACTACATTACAAACACTACACCCCCACAGCAACCACCCATAGTTCCTTATCAGGTCTCCCACTTCCCCAACCCCAATACACCTCCCAGACCACATCTTAGAAAAGAAGTTGAGGTATGGTATACAAATGCAGATGGAATAACAAATAAGGATGAGGGAGTGGCATGAAAAATCAAGTAGTACATCCCCGAGACATAATAGCACTCACAGAAACAAAAAACTCACCAGAATAATAACAGATTCAATCTTTCCACCCGGATATCAATTCCTCAGGAAGACAGAGGGAGGAGAGGGGGAGGATGAGTTGCACTACATCATTAAAAGCCAGCTGGGGTTTTTAGAAAATGGAAGAATGGATGGCAACGGGTGAAAGGGAAAATTATGAAGGAACAATCCATCTGAGGGACATAAGGTGATAATTGCAGTAATGTACAACCCACCACAGAACTGCAGGAGACCAAGAGAAGATTACAGAGAGCAACAGACCATGGTCGACAACACTAGCCGAGGTGGCAGGAGAGCACAATGTGGGGAAGCAAAGTTACTAGTATGGTGATTTCAATCACAAGGAGATTGACCTTGGGAAAACCTGGAGCCCATGGGGTTCCGAACATGAGAGCCTAGATGGATGGAGTAGTACTGAAAACCTCATGCATCTAACATGTTAGAGACACTACCAAGAGAGAGAGGAGAAGATGAACCAGCAAGACTGGACCTTGTATTCACCTTTGATAAGCTCAGACATCGAGGATAACTTGTATGAAAGGCCCCTGGGAGCTAGTGATCATGTGGTTCTGTGCTTCGACTCATAGTTGAGCTCCAAGTGAGAGAGGTACAGGAATAGGGTGGGAAAAACGCAAACTACAAAAAGGGGAACTACTCAGGCATAAGGAACCATCCTTCAAAACATTCAGTGGG
>NW_026493948.1:0-21194 GCF_026875155.1 Cherax quadricarinatus
CGGGAAACATTCCCAGAGAGATGTAAAATTTGAATCGGGAAAATTCGAGTACGTTTCCGGGGGGAATAAACCACCCAAATTCCCCACTAATTTACAGATGGCATATGGCAATTAAAGGCTCATCCGCGAACTGAGTAAGAACCAAATTTGTTGACTCCCTAAATGTTTAATTACAACTTTAATTAATAAATTTAAGAAAAGGTCCTCCTGAAAAAGCCAAAATTTTGGTCACTATTTGCCACTCACAGAGTGAAAAAAATTTTCTAAGACCACTCCTTTTGGGTTTGTGTTTATTGTATGCCAGGATAACAAAAATGTCCCATTTAAATGCTTTTTTTGGTGAAGGGTCCGTCGTTGACAGAAAAAATCAGGAGATTTTTTAAACTTCAGGGTGAAAAAATTTATGCCTTTAGGGCTGCATAAGTAAAGCTTTCCTAAGAGTGGTTTACAAGACTGCCCGGATTGTACCCACTTTTTAAAGGCTGAAATCCTTGACCCACTTAGCCCTCTAAAACCTTTCCGTTTGGACGTATATTTGTTTTTACATCCACCCCTTTCCCATTAAGCGACGATAAATGCACCCCTTTAAAAAACCCGGGAATTTTCATTAAAAAGTAATGAGCAAACAATTTTATGTGGACCTTTCCGGGTGTGACGCAACGAAGGGGGAACTGTAAGGGCTTAGGGGGGGGCCAATAAAAAAAATGCAAAGTGCTTCCCTGGGGGGAATGGAATAGAAATTTCGTCCAAAAAAAGGAAAAAAAAGAAAAGATTTCCCTATTAAGTGAAAAAAATGATAATGTTTTGGGTTTAAACTTGGGATACTGAGAGAGATTTTTTAATGAAAAACCTAATAATTTACAGTACACAAAATTAACTAAGGGTTCCTTGCTGAAGTTTCCAAATGTTTTTATCCCCTTGGCTTATGTCACCCCTTACTAAAAGAGGGAAAATTTTTAATACAAGAAGAGGGAAACTTTTAATGGCTTGGGGTTTTTTTAACTCTACCTGAGGAATTTTTAATAGGCAGGTAATTAATTGGGGAATATAAAAAAAATTTCCCAAAGTTGGGGTTCCCACCCCGGGGGCCAAACCAGTGGGAAAAAAAATACCCACTTTTTTATGATGTTTCAAAAAAGGCATATGGGCAGTTGCTTACCTTCAATTTTAATAGTGTTTTTCTCTTTTTATATCAAGGGTAAAGTGTCTCCAAATTTAAAACATTACCTTACCTCAGTTGGAATTAACACCATTTATGTATACCTTACCCCAGTTGGGAATTAAACGGCCATTTTGAGGTGTAAATTTAGAAATTTAATAAGAAAAAAGGGTTGCAGGAGATAAATTTAGCTACACTGTAATTTGAAATTAATCAATGCAAGAGAAGATAATATTTGGGTCAGCTTTTTAAAATTTTAGTCAATACCGGTGAGGAAAACCCCACTGATTTCTTGTCTCGAGGTTTACCTTATGCAAAATTTTTAAAAATGCTTTTTAAAAATTTTTTAAAAGGCCCAAAGCTGGTTGGTAAATAAAGCAAATTGGACTGTACAAAAGGGGGTAGATTGCCCTTTTGAAATTACTATGACCACCGCCCCAAAGTTTGCCCTTTCCCTTTAGCCTTGATATAAAAGTTTCTTTTTTACCCAAACTAATCATTGTAAAAATTTGGGGTTTTAAATTTCTAACAAGAAAAATTTGTATATAATTTTTACACCTTAAAATTTTGGGATACAGGGGTATAAAAGAAATCAGGAAAAAAATTTAAAATTTGATGATGGAAAAAAAAATTGTAAAAGGTTTTCTAATAGGGAAATTCGGGCTGTATTTAGAGAAGAATGTATTTGGGTGCAGAGGTAGGTTACAAAATGCTGAAAGGGGGTGATTATGCAAACACCCAACTTATCCCCAAAACTCATCATCTAACCAAATTTTAATTTTTTTAAATGCCCATAAAAAGTAATGGTGGGGGGGTAAAAGTACCTTAAATTGTATTAGGGAAACTTTCTGGGGTTCCACAAGGACGGCAAAGTGTAAAAAAGGGGGATTAAATTTGTGAAATGCCCGTTGGGTCCAGATCCTCTTGTACCCAGGTCCCCCACCACTCCCAAAAAAAGCGTGTAAAATTTGTGAAACCGTTTGATGTAACAATGTAGACTATAGGGCCAAATCATTTTAACAGTTTTTCAGATGGTGTTCCACAAAAAGTGTATGCATCTTGCTCACTTGCAATTATGGGGCTCAGGACATATTCAGAACGTTTATACAGCTTTTTGGGAAAAATTTGCAGTAGGAGATCCTTCCCGAGATTGATGATTTCGGATAATCCACAAATTTTGAGGGGCTCAAACTTATGAATTAAATAATAGTAACGATGTTAAATCCTTTAACCCAGCGGGTGTCCCTGGAAATTTATTATCCTAACCCCCTTTGGGCAGGGGGGCTGTACAAAGACTGATAGGCACGGGAAAGGGGTGTCCAAAAAGTACTACACAGGAAGAGAATTAATTTGGAGGAATTTCATGGGGTGTTGGGTGGAGGCAGAGAATCTGATAAATAATGGTCCTCTCATACAAGTGTACACCTGATGCAGAGTTTAAACACCTTCTCACCTAATATGTGGAAGGAAATTAGAAGCTCCCCCCTGTCTATAGAAATAACCTGGGGAAAGTATGAAGTTTAAAAGATAGGCAGTGTTTGTGATAAATTTAAAAAATGTTAAATAAAGTAATTGTCAGGCTAATGTGGGGCGTAAGGAATTTATTCTTCACATGTAACATTTTTTAATTTTTTGCGACAGAGACGTAAATCGCAGAACATTCCCCAATGACATTGGGTTTGATTGAACTGAACATCGAACTTTGTGCCCCGGGGCAAGCATTGGCATTTGCCCCCCAGATCACAAGGTTGTTCGGAATGTCAAAGTGTTGTGTCGTGGCCAGGAAAGTTTAGCAAAATTTAAATTTAAATTTGATTCCCTTGGAATTAAATGGTATTCAATAAAATGTAAATGAAAAATTTAAAGGGGAAAGTGAAAAACACGTTTTTGAGGTAACGGACCAATGTGCAGGAAGAAAATGTAGTAAGACCAGTAGGAGAACAGCCACTAAAGCCAGAACCGGCTGGAATGTTCCTAAAGGAAGGAGTAAATTGTGCGTTTACAACGCCCTCCACCCGGCCGCAGTTAAAAAAAAATTTTCCCCCAAAATTATGCTTATATTTTTATAAAGTAAATATCCGGTTTAATTACTTACTATTGTTTTAAAAGTGTTTTTTAAAAAGAAACGACAGAAAAAGCTCTGCCCCCGCACGATGAACAGGGGGGAGCGCCATTGTTTTGAATGGGGTTTGAAAGCCCCGGTATGAAATGTGCATAAATTTTCGCGCTTAGGGGGTTTATTTTGGCCAGTATTTTCTCCATTTTTAGGCGGGGGTTCTGACATGCACATATAATCTCCAACAAATTTGGAGTGGTTTTAAGATAAATTCACCTTCTGTTACATAAATGTGAAATGTAATCATTTATTAATTTTAACATACAGCCCACATATTTATATTAATGTTTACCAAAATTTGGTAATGTATATTTCATTTAAAATTAATATGGGTCAAAGTGACTTTTGGATAGCATAGTAGGTATCGGGGGGGACTTTTTTTTGTGACCTGGGTGTCCAAAATTCCCTACTTGTCTCGAAACTTGATTAAAAAAATTCTTTGTAACCATTTTGGAGTTTCTTATGATTCATCCAGGTAAATTTAATTTTCCACAGTAAATAATAATAATGGAACTGCTTAATAATGCAACTTTTACACGCAAATATACAACCAGTAAAAATTGCTTCTTCTATACCTCCATCACCACCCCCTTCGTCTACAAAAACTAAATACTACTACTATAAAGTTACTAATACACTACAACTACTGACTGCTACACTAAAAAATTTATGCTTTAAATTTTCTTTTTACTGGAAAAAGAAAGTGTTTTGAGGGGCAGCTCCCACCTAACAATATTTGATGGGCTAAGACAGTCAGACGTTTTACTTTTTACATAACTTCCCCCGAATTTTCTGACATGTCTTTTTTGGGCCCTTGTTTTTGTGTTTCCCCCAAATATTGTACTCCTCTACTTAATATTTTTTTTTATTTGTCTTTGTGCTACTTGAATTTTTATAAATTTCGTTCATACTCGGAACACAGTTTGTTGAAACAAATTTAACCTCATTATTGAAAATTCTAATAAATTAATTTTTTAAAAATTTCATTAAAAAACATGGTGATTTTAAATTTATAGGGGGAAGTCAAGCATATTATCCATTAGATGATCCCAGGGTTTACTGCTACCCTTGTATGAGAAATTAAAAAATTATTACCTGGCTATTGACTTAGACACTTAGTTTACCTGTTAAAGCTTTGAAAAAATAGGTTGGTAGATCACTAAAAAACATTACGGATTGCAAAAAAAAAGAAAAACTGCGAAGGGGGGGGTTCTAACCCCGGCAAAACGTGCTTATTTTCTCTTGTTCGTCAGTATGGCCATGGGTAACACATTTTCCGCGAGTTTTTTGGGATTCACTTTTACACGGTCGATTCCCCTCGTGTTTTTGGATGGTAACTTTTCACCCGATTTTTTCCCCTCTTTCTCCCCCTTTCCCCTCGCTCCCCTTTAATCACTCCTTATGTCCCACCCGCCTTTCTCGCATTTCCCAACTCCCGCGTTCTAGCATCCTCTGCCGTATTTTCTCCTCCCATCCCCCGCCTCCCCTCAAGGTTTTTCCGCAAAGGCCGAAAAAAAGTTAAGGTGAAATCGTTTCCTGTTTATTACCAGTGTTGGTTAGCGTGTTTAATGAGGTTTAAAACGGTTTAAGGACCGAGTTGAGAGTAACGAAAAAAAAATACGACGGGGAGTTGCTTTTTGTCTGAGACTGTCCTTTCATTAAGAGCGCAGTAAGGGGAGACTTATCCACCTGGGCCCATTAGAAGCTTCCTTCTACCCGTAAACCCAATATTTAAATTGTTCTTTTTCTTTTTTCGGGCTTTTTTTAAAATCTGTTTTCATACTTTAACGTTTTATTTTTTTTTGGACATTTTTGTTTTAATTTAATTTTAATTTTATCTCGTATGATTTATAGACTTGAAAAATAAAATTTATGAATTATGAATCCAATTTCATGGTTTAAAATTTTGTGTTTTATTTTTAAAGGAAAAATTTTTCGTAACAATCTGTTGTATAGTGCAACGTTACCTTCAGTTCATGATTTATTCATAGTTTGAGTATAATATAAAATTAACTTTTACATTCTCGTCAGAAAAAATAGTTATCCCACGGTCCTTCTTTCTATTACAAGATGTTTAATGGTTCTGTTCCAATCCTTACTAAAGAAGAATTCCTTGCATTTCCCCGCATGGACAATGGCCTTTGCGTTGTTTTTCTTCTTTGTCACCAACTAACAATGAATATAGTTTGAAAAGTTATTCGAATTTCCTTAATAGATTCTTGGAACTTAAGGTTAAACCTTTGTGTTGGTGCCAATCTAGAGTTTAGGTTATATCTTCTTTGAGATTTCCGGGGGGCTTGATCACACACTGAGTCGGAATAACACGGGGGGCGACATGGATGTCAAAATAACACGGTGGGGCAAAATATTACCTGGGGGGGCAGAAACACTGGTGATATAAAAAACACTGGGTGTACCTGTGGTGCAAGAATAACACTGGTGGCAAAATAACACGGTGTGCAAGAAAACAAATGGTACAAGAATAAAACTGGGGGTGCAAAAAAAAAAAACTGTTGGTACATAAAAACACTGGTTGGGGAAAAAATAACATTGTTGGTGAAAGAAAAACACTGATGGTGAAAAAAATAAATTTATGGTAAAAAAATTATGGTTTTTGCACAATAACACGGGGGTGCAAAAAATCATGGTTGTGCCCTAAGAAAAACTTTGGGGGTGCCCAAAAACACGGTATTTACGGAATATCACCTTTTCGCACTACCAGAAAACATTTGGGGGGTGACGGAATTCACCTGCGTCATACCAGAATAACACTGGAGTGACGGAAACACTTGGTCACTCCCAAATAACCTGGGAGTGAGGGGGTTCACTCTGGGTCACACCAGAAACCACTCTGGTTTTCCCCTTTAAAACGAATAAATCTTTCGCTCATTCCTCATCGCCCGGGGCCCGGGGGACCCTTTCGCAACGCTCCTCAGTTACCTGACTGCAGGGGTGAGGTGGTGCTTGTCGCGCCTCTGCCGCAAACCAGGGAACTCCCATCAGTCAACAGGCGTTTAGTCATAGACCCATATCAACACTGTCTGCGGAGTTCCCCGGGGGGCAAAAACGCCAATTTCAGCCCAATTTTTTACTCCCTAAAAACATCGAGAGATGTTGGCATTAGGATGGAGAGTTGTACGGGGACCCTTAAACGCTCTCAGCAACGGTCTATAAATTTTGGTCAACCGTTTTCAGGACGTAAGTTTTTGATGCAACCCCACTGTTCGTGTAGGATGGCGAGTAACCGGGCATTAAAAACATGGTCAAACGCAACCCCCCTTTGGGGTGGATAACAGACATCAAAGGGGTTCTTGAGGAATATGGAACTTTTCTTGGGCCCCGCATGGTCGGGGTGGGGGGTGCCTATGCAGGTTTCCGGAAGGAATTTTTTTACCAAAAAATACATTACGACACCCCATACCGTCCTACGGTACCTAAAATTCAACACAGATCATGGTTTCGTATCCCGGGCAAAGACTACAGCCGCTAGTGGGAATTATCAATCCGGCGCATGGGGAAGTGGAAACGAGCTCCTGCCCAAGGCGGAGGAAAACCGCCTCTACAACGGAGGGAGCAGGTGAGGACAACGACGTAAAGGGGGGCGGGGGTCGTCTAGGGAGCGAGATAGGGATGGGGCCTAAGGCTGGGGAGGGGGTTGGGCCCTTGACCATTCCTGGCCCAGAGCACTTCCATGGATAGAGACGACAGAAAGTACAGGAGGAAGTGTTGGGGAAATTTAGGGGGAAATTTGCTGAGGGGCTGAAAATCTTGTCACCGCCTGAGGAGGGGCCGCACCTGGGAAGGTAGAGATAAGAGTTAACGGTGCGGTGAATCAACCAGGGGGAAAATATATGGAGACAGGGGTGACAGCGGACGGGGGTCCCTGGGTCAGTAAACGTGTACAGTGGAGGTTAGGTACATTGTGAGGCATCCCAGACCAAACTATGGAGGGGGGGCGATTGTCCAAGGGAAAGAGGGCCGCGCGTCGGATTGGATATGTCCTAACGCCACGCGCAGCCCGGGGAAACAAAATGGGCGAAAGGGGAAGAGTGGTGGGCCCCGACAGGGGCACCGAAAGAAGGGGGGGAGAGAGGGAAGTGTAAGGTGACAATGGAACCCAAAATTTTTGGTACCCACCGGGAAAAATGAAGAGAGGAGCAGGGGTGGGAAAATTAATAGGCCCCGGGAAAAACAGTAAATGTTTAAGGTTTGTGTAAAAGTGAAAGAGAGAAGGTTTTGAATGTTTCTGAATAAATCTAGAGTGGATGTTTGTTCCTTTAGGAGCATAATTTTTTGGAGGGTAGGGGGTTGGAGGTGGGAGGGGTTTTGGGTGTAACCTGCCATCGCCCCTTTGAGGTATACTAATTAGGGGGGCGAGCCCCTTTGTTTTGCAGAGGAGTAGGGGGGAGGGGGAAAAGGGGGTTGTCATGGATGGGTTTGGGGGATGGGCAAACGTGTGGCCTTTATAAGCGTGTATGCGCATGCAGAGAATAACCTACAGGTGAAGCAGGAGTTTGTGTGTGAGGACCTTGTTTTTTTTTCTTCCATGCATTACTGGAGGTGGCAATAGTAGGAGGTGATTGGAACTGCGTTATTAGGAGGGCCGACGTGGAACCGAAAGGGGAAAGGCTTTGTGTCGGGACCCTCAGAGTTTTAATGGGGGAAATATTCGGTTCCCGGGAAAGCGTTTGAGGGGGGTGTGGAGACAGAGCATACGTTTGTTAGGAGTGGGTATGCAGCGAAGTTAGAGTGTATCTTTCTCATGGGGTTTGGGTAGTGCGATTTTAAAAACTTTTGAAGTAGCATGGTCGGATTATAGAGCAGTGTTGGTGGAGGCTGGGTGGGAGGGCTTGTGGAAATTTTACGGGAGTTACGGGAAATTAAATATAATGTATTGAGTAAATGAGGGGTTGGAGTGATTTTCTGTTCTATGGAAGGAGATTAGGGGAGGAATGCAAAAGAGGGTGGGACGATGTCGTGAAATGGTGGGATTGTGTAGCCAAGGAAAGGATTAGGAAATTTATGTGAGGGAGGGTAAAAATAAATAATTTAAAATACGGACTTTCAAATTATTTAGAGGAAGGTTACGGGGTTGTTATGGGAAGGGGGCTGTGGGGGGCAACTATTCCTATGGATGAAATTGTCGAGGTCAAGGGGAGACTGAGGGAGTTACAAAAGGGAGAGGTTTCAAGCGGTAAGGGTGCAGGCAGGGGTTTAGGGGAGGTGCTTTGGGGAGACAACCATCGGCGTGTGTATTGCAATGTCAAAAACAAAGACAGCAGGTTACAGCTATTCCGAGGTTAGAGGACAGAGATGGCGGGAGGTTATTTGGGTAGGTCAGGAGATTCGGGCTTGAAAGGAATGTGTGCGTATGCGGATAAATGGTATGAAAGGTATTGGGCAAGTGGGAGGGTGAGGAATGTGGCTTTAGAGAAGGTGTGAGAGTATGTGACGTGTAATTTAGGGAATAGTGATAGGAAGGCTTTAGGAGGGGTAATACGCAAAAGGAAATAGAGTTGGCTTTAAGGGGGAAAGAGGAAGGGCAAAGCACCGGGAATAGCGGTCTCCTGGCTGAATTTTATCTACAACATTGGAGGTGATAAGGGTTTCATGGTTAGGTTATTAAATCAGATGAAGGAGAAGGGGGGACAAGAAAGCAAACGCAGTTGTCGTGTTGGTCCTGATGGGTAAGGGGCAGCACAACCTCAAGGAAATACCGTGCCTATGCTTGTTATGTGCAGATTATAGTGTTTGCTAAGTCTTGGGTAATCGGTTTAAATGTGTGGTATGAGAGTGGTTTCGCCCGAAAACGAAGTATTGATTGGCTGGGACGGTCTATGATTGAAGGTCATGGAATATGAGACGTTTTGTGGAGGTCAAAAGGGGGAGGGAGGGGGGGGGCAGCGTTGTTGGCTCTTTAGACTGGCAGGGGGGGCTTCTGACAGAGGGGAAAGGGGAGCATTGGGAGCTATAACATGGGAGGCAGGGTTCAGGTCTTTTATTGGGGAAGAAATTGTTAATTGGGTAACACGTTGTTATACAAGGAGCTAGATGGGTTACAGATTAATTGATGCTTGGGGAGGAGAATTGTTATGGTAGGGGACTGAGGCAGGGGTTGTACCATGTCAAAAATATTGTTTGAGTGCATTCAGGACCCCTTCTATAAGAATGGTTGAATGTTGTGTATGTAACCTGAGTGGGAGTAAACATCCCCCCGGCCGGGGATTGAACCGCGGTCATAGAGTCTCAAAACTCAGCCCGTCGCGCTAGCACTAGACCAGCTAGCTGGTCTAGTGGAAGCGCGGACGGGCTGGAGGTTTTGGGATCTATGACCGCGGGTTCAATCCCGGACGGGGGTATGGTTTATTTGCAATCGTGTCATTACGATTTCTTAAGTCATTGAGTGGAGTGTGGGGGGTGGTAGGGAAAGGAACGTGTTGGCCTGGATATGAGGATCTGTGGACGATACAACAGCCTGGTTCGGGAAGGGATGGCGTTGGGTCGGTTTGGATGATGTGCAATTGTTTGGAGAAGTGAAGTGAAAACAGGGTTGCAGGTTAATAGTGAGATGCCAATGGTCATTGGGGTTGGTGTGTTGGGAGGGTGGGGGGGGGGGAGGATGGTGGGGGTGATGTACGTTGTGCGGACTATCGGGTCTTTAAAAAATTTGTGTTATTTCTACAAGGATGATTGGATGCTACTCGAGAGGGAAACTCAAATAGGTTGATGGAAAGGATCCTGTGGCGTCTGGGTGCATTGCGACTTCATCATCTGACTCTCGTGCAAAGAGTGAATTGTAATAAATGTTATTATTGTATAGTAAGGTTGGCACGTAGCAGCAATGTTCCCAATAACAGGGACGGCGATTGGGGAATTCTGAGGGACGGGGTGCTTTAAATTTTGTGGGGTACAAGGTGCGAATGAGCTGAGGTGAGAGGTTGTATGTTACCTGTGCCGCCAGGGGATGGGTTTGGGTTGATGGAACCTGCGAAGGAGGTTTAATTGTGTGTTTCTTAAGTGGGAGTTTTGCTTGAAGGCGTGAGGGGGGGTTCATCTGAAAAAAAAAATACATGATAGGATGGGTAAGTTGTATGGTGGTGTGGAGTTGAGGGAATGTGAAACTGTTTTGAGGGCTTTGGTGTTGGTTAGAGAACCCAGGAAAATTCGAATAGGGGTTTTGTGTAGGTTGCTTGCAGGGAGGATTGTTGTACCAGTTGAGGGATTGTTCCCATGTACGCATGGAAGAGTATTTGGTATAGGTTTAGCCACCTCCACCCCTCCTTCAGAGTACAGTCACTGTATTTACCACCTCCACCCCACCTTCAGAACACAGACACTGTATTTACCACCTCCACCCCTCTTTCAGAGTACAGCCACTGTATTGACCACCTCCACCCCTACTTCAGAGTGCAGGCATTCATTTACCACCTCCACCCCTCCTTCAGAGTACAGTCACTGTATTTGCCAGCTACACCCCTCCTTCAGAGTACAGCCACTGTATTTGCCAGCTACACCCCTCCTTCAGAGTTGCCACAGTATTGACCACCTCCACTACTATTCAGAGTGAGGCACTTATTTACCACCTACACCCCTCTTCTGAGTACAGCCACTGTATTTACAACCTCAAATTCCGAGAGTGTACAGTCACTGTATTTACCACGTAAACTCCTCTTCAGTGTGCAGGTACTTATTTACCACCCTCTTACCCCACTGCAGGTACAGTCACTGTATTTACCACTCCACCCCTCCGTCAGGAGTGAAGCCACTGTAATATTACTACATTACACCTCGTTCAGAGTGAAGGCACTGGAATTACGACCTCCCCTTCCGGAGTACAGCACTGTTTTTCCACCAACCAGACTTCAGAGTACAAACATTTATTTACTAACCTTCCACCCCTCGTTAAGAGTTCGCCACTGTTTTGACCACCTCCACCCCTTCTTCAGAGTGCATGGCACTTTTATTTACCACCTCCACCCCTCCTTCTGCGAGAACAGCCACTGTACTTACAATTCTCCAATATTGCGTCCAGAGGACTGGCCCACATTGTATTTTAACCAACTCCAACCTCTCCTTACGAGTACAGCCAACGGTATTGACTGACCTCCACCTCTCCTTAGGAGTGATGCAACTGTATTTTCCACTTTTTTTCCCTCTCCTCCTTCAGTAGTGCAGGTACTTATTTACCACCTCTACCCACCTTTCAGAGTACAGTACCTGTATTTTTCCACCTCCACCCCTCCTTCAGAGTACAGCCACTGAATTGAGCACCTCCCCCTCCTTCAGAGTGAAAATTACTGTATTTACCACTCCACCCCTCCTCAAAAGTACAGCCACTGTATTGACCACCTCCCCCTACTTCTGAGTTCAGTCCACTGTATTTACCACCGCCATCCCTGCCTTCAGAGTAATCCGCCACGGTATTTACCACTCCCACCCCTTCCTTCAGAGTACAGCCACTGTATTTACCACCTTCCACCCATCCTTCAGAGTACAGTCGCTGTTATTTTCCACTCCCACCCCTCCTTCAGAATACAGACCACTGGTATTACCAACTCCGCCCTCCTTCAGAGTACAGCCATGTATTTTTTTTTTATCACCTCTCCCCTCAGTGTACAGCAACTGTATTTACCACCTCCACCCCTCCATCAGAGTCAGCCACTGTATTTACAACTCCACCCTTTCCTTCAGAGTACAGCACTGTATTTTACTGCCTCCGAAATTCCTCAGAGTACAGGCACTGTATTTACCCTCCACCCCTCCTTCAGAGGACAGCAAGTTGTATTTACGACTGGCCCCTCTTCAGAGTACCGCCATGATTTACACATTCCACCCCTCCTTCAGGAGTCCAACCACTGTATTTACCATCTCCACCCCTCCTTCTGAGTACAGCCTTGCCATTTACAACTTCCTCACCCCTCCTTAAAGAGTACAACCACTGTATGACCCCTCCACCCTTTCTTCAGAGGTACAGTGCCACTTTTTGACCACCCTCCACCCCTATTCAGAGGGCAGGGCATTTCATTACCACCTCAACCCCTCTTCAGTGTACTGCCACTGTTATTTTGCAGCTCCACCCCTCCTTCAGAGTACAGCACTGTATTGACCCACTCACCCTCCTTAAGAGTGCGGCACTTCAATTTACTACCTCCACCCCTCCCTTCAGAGTACAGCCACTGTATTTGCAGCTCCACCCTTCTTCAGAGTACAGCGACTGTATTGCCCTCCACCCTTTAATTCAGAGTGCAGGTCTTCATTTACCACCTCACCCCTCTTATGAGTACAGACCACTGTATATTACCACCTAAACTCCCCTTCAGAGTGCTGATTACATATTTAACCACTTACCCCACCTTCAGCGTACAGTCGCGGTATTTCCACCTCCACCCTTCCTGCCAGTGAACAGCCACTGGAATGCCACCCTCCCACCCTCTTCAGAGTGAAGGCACTGTATACTACTACCTTACCAAACCTCTTCTAAAGTGAAGGCACTGTAGCTTACTGACCTCCCCACACTTCAGAGTAACAACCACTGTTTTTATCACTTCACCCCTACATTTCAGAGTTACAAGCCACTGTATTTGACACCTCATCCCCTCCTTCGGAGTAATGCCTTCTGTATTTACCACCTCACTCTCCTCTTCTTAGTAACTACCTCTGTATTTAATCCTCACTCCTCCTTCTGAGTACAACCACTGATTTTCCACCTCCAGCCCTCCTTAAGGGTACAGCAACTGTATTGACCACCTCACCCCTCATTCTAGAGTGCAGGCACTTATTTACCTCCTCCACCCTCTTCAGACTACAGGCACTGTATTTACCACCTTCCACCCTCTCCTTCCTGGATACAGGCCACTGTATCTTTACCACATCACCCCTACGTCAGAGTGCAGCCAACTGTATTTACCACTCACCCTCCTACAGAGTGAAGGTTACACTGTATTTACAACCTCCACCCCTTCCTTTCAGAGTGCAGGCACTATATTAAACCACCTCCACCCTCTTCAAGAGTGCAGGCACTTGTATTAACCACCTCCACCCTCTTCAAAAGTTACGCCATGTATTAACCACCTCCACCCCTCCTTCAAAGTACAAGCCACTGTAGTAACCACCTCCACCCTCCTTCAGGAGTGCAGGCCACTGTATTAACCACCTCCACCCCTCCTTTCTGAGTGCAGGCTTATGATTTACCACCTCCACCCTCCTTCAGAGTGCAGGCACTCTATTAACCACCTCCACCCCTCGTCAGAGTGCAGGCACTGTAATTAAACACCTTCCACCCCTCCTTCAGAGTGCAGGCACTGTATTTTCCACATCCCTCTAAAGAGTGACGGCACTGTATTTCCCAACTCCACCACCCTTCAGGTATAGGCACTGTATTACCTCCTCCACCCCTCCTTCAGATGTGCAGGCACTAATTAACCTCCTCACCCTCCTTCAGAGTGCAGGCACTGTATTAACCACCTCACCCCCTCATCAGAGTGCAGGCCTGTATTTACCCCTACACCTCTACTACGAACCGAGTGAAGGCACTGTTTTACCAACTCCACCCCTTTCAGAGTGTACATAGACACTGTATTGACACCTCCACCCCTCCTTCAGAGTACTGGCACTGTTTATTTCTTCCTCCACCTCTTTCAGAGTACAGGGCTCTGTATTTAGAACCTCCACCCTCCTCCTTCAAGAGTATGCCTCTGTATTCACCACTCCTACCTTCTTCAGATTTCAGGCACTGTTTACCACCTCCCCCCTCCTTCAGAGTTACAGGCCCTGAATTTACCAACTTCTAACCCGTTTTTTTTCCTTTTCAGAGTACAGACACTGTATTGACCCAACGCCACCCCTCCTTCAGAGTACAGGCACTGGATTTACTAACCTCCACCTTTTCAGAGTAACAGGCAATGTACTTTGTCACCCTCACCTCCTTACATGGTACTGCCACTGTATTTCACCACCCCCCCTTCCTTCATTGCAGGCACTGTTTACCACCTCCACCCCTCCTTCAGAGTACCAGGGGGCACTTTTGTATTTTCCACACCTCCATCTCCTCCCTTCAGAGTGCAGGAAAAAGGAATTATTTACCACCTCCACTTCTCCATCAGGACTTACACTACTGTATTTACCACCTGCAAAAAAATAAGTCTCCATCAGATTACAACCACTGTATTTACTACCTCCACCCACTCCTTCAAAGTTACCAAGGCTCTTATTTCCACCGTAACCTTTCCTTCAGTGTACATCACTGTATTTACCACCTACGCCTTCATTCAGAAGTACTAGCCAATGTTTACTCCTCCACCTCTCCTTCAGAGTTTCCACTTATTTTTCACTCCATCCCTCCTTTCAGAGTTCAGCCATGTATATACCACCTTCACCCAGGTTCAGAGTGCAGTTACTGTATGTTACACTCACCCAGCGTTCAGAGTGCAGACACTGTATTTCAAACGCCACCTGCCTTCAGAGTGCAGTGATTGTATTTAGCACCTTCCCTTCCTGCAGAGTTACAGGCACTGTATTCGCGGCCTACACCAATGCTTCAGAGTACAGGCATTAGTTACCACCTCCACCTCTGTTTCAGAATACAGGCCACGCTAGTTACATGCTCCACCTTCTCCTTCCGTTGTTCTAGCCACTGTATTACGCCTCCACCCCTCTTCGGAGTACAGTCACTGTTTTTACCACATCCATCCATCCCTTCAGAGTACCGTCACGTATTTACGGACCTCCACCCCTCCTTCGATTGGCAGGCACTCATTTACACTCTAGGACTCAAATCCGCTAACCTGCTTTCCTTGAATTGCTTTACAATAAATTACCATACCCTTGTTCCAGCTGCTCACCAAGTCCCATAAAACTTTGCCTGCATACTTGTCTAAGCCTCAAACGCCTGCAGGTATGTCTAGACCCTAGCACACAAAACCTTTGACCCATCCTCTGAAAAACTTTTACCTAAACTCGAGACTCACCCTGCCTTTTCCTCCTCTACAGTCACACTACCTCCTAAAGTCATTTGATTTTTGTTCTATCATCTCAACGTCCAGACATTTTTCAACAACCCCAACTAATCCAGCTGGATAATAATTTTAACTTAATCTCGCGTCTTCTTTCCCTCTGTATGCTACAAATTTCTACGTTAATATTTAACATCTCATTTTGCCCTCTGACACGATATTTCCACTGCCCAGCCTCTCCTAGCTGCCAAACATTCATAAAACTGTATCTTCACACCGATGTAAGATTATTGGTTAACATTCCTTATACACATTTCCCTCCTTTTATTCCTCCACGCGGCTAAGTTCTTTGTGGTCACAGCCTTCTCTCAGTGCATCACTCACTCGTTACCCTCATTACTTCGTCTGTCCTAGACCCATCTGTGACAAGTCACAACCAAATAATTAATACTCTTTCCTCCATGATCTCTCCCTCCAGTCTGATATCAATCTTTTACTACCTAAATCACCTTACTCCTTTCTATGATCACTTGCCTTTTTCCTTCTTTTTACATATTTCCGCATATTCGTTCAAAGTCCCCCCCAGTAACATCTTTCAGAAAGAAGCTTTCAAAAACTCTGTGTCATCGGTATAAAGCAAACTGTGTTAACTTCCACTACTTTTGTACTCTCTGCTGCATTGCTGTAACATAATTTGGTATACAAGATGAAAGATCGGACACTGCACATTTCGGATATCTTTATTGTAAATGATTCGCATTCAGTGGATTAATCAATTCAGATTCTAGAACATAAACTTGAAGTCAGTAGAACTATATCCTACAGAGGAGGTAATCATCCCTCAGCCTTGGAGTTGTAGTTGAAAGGAGCATCCGTAGTTTTAGAAGATTCTGGGGCAACAGGAACGAGGGCTGGGGCTTATGAAAGGCGTCAATGGATAGGGACGGGTAGCAACGAGAGACTAGTCATTGGTAGGCAAGATGCCCAGTGGGAGGTAAGTCATTCTCAGGGATGGTGTTAGTGGTAGTAGTTGCAGTAGCAGTGAAGAAAGATATGTAGTGTCCTTCTGAACCAAGACTCCATGTGTTGCAGTGTCTGACAAGTTGTACATGATTGGTATTGAATACTCCAGGCTGAGGGATGATTTCCTCATCTTTTGTTTATAGTTGCTACAGTCTTCAAGTTATGTCCTAGAATACTGTGTTGATAATGCCACTGGATGGCGAACACATCTACAATTAAAGTTACCCAGATTGTTGAACATGTGTCTAACTATCCGCCAATATTTTAAGCCCACAACTCGTCCTCAAACCCCTATATTTACTTTCCCTACATCCTCACCTATAAATATATAAATCAACCATTGGTGTTATCACATTATCCCTTCTAGACCTACTTTTACTGGGAAATAATCCCCTCTCTCCACATTCTCTAAACCTGAACAACTATCCTCATAAAAAAATCTTAGATGTTTCATAATCTTACCTATTCCATTCACTTGCAGTATTTCTCACATTACTTCCATGTCACCCACGTCATATGCCTTTCCGAAATCCTGCGAATTCAACGAGAATCTTCCTACCTTTTTTCAATGCTTCAATACTGACATTGGTTCACACATCCCTTATCCTTTATAAAACATCATTGCTACCTACAATTCGCTCTCCATTCGTACCCTTAAAATTTTTTTAATAATTACTATACACTTTACCAGGTATACTCCACAGCCTTATGTTCCTTTAATTATTTGACACTTCATTATGTCTTCTTTGACTTTATACAAAGGAACTATAACGCTCTTACATTCCATATGGTACCTTTCATCCTCTTTCAGTCATATAATGAACTAAAGTAACATCCACTCCAAAACTATATCCACCTTCTTTTTCATTTCTATCATGATCCTTCAATCTCATACTGGACTTAGCTCCTTTCATTCTACCCATAGCCTACCCTCACTCAAATCCGGCTACTCATCACTACCTAAAGTATGTTATATGTCCCTGACCAATGCATCAAACCATGTCTCTTCTTGTAATCTAGCCTTCATACAGTTCCTCAAAATATTCTCTCCCTATTTCTCGATTCTTTCCATCTTTCCCTTATACTAAACGTTTCGTCTCCTTTAAATGATTAAGTTCAATTCGTTTCCTAGGTTTTCTCAACTTGTTAATCTCTTCCTAAATTTAATCTTAATCTCAGCAAAATTTGTTGGACGAAACTCATTTGTCCTTACTCCTTCACAACTCTCTTAACCTCTATTTTCCTCTCCGGTTTACTCCTTCCTCCTTAGTATTTCTCCTCGGCTTTGTTAAAAAGCCTGTCACATGTTAGCTCTTTTCCCTCACACTGGCTTGACCTTATATTCCACCATGCTAGTCTTACCCCTCCCACACCCACCCTCATACGTATATCACAAACTTATTTTGATATATTAGCACATGTGAACTATTGGGTATCTTTATGAGGAAACGTTTCGCCTCACGTGGCTTCATCAGTCCATACGAAAGGAGAATCTTGAAGACAGGAGAGAGAGGAAATGAGGTAATCAGTCCTCATACCTTGAGTCGATGTGGGTCAAGTCCAATCAATCTTGTAAATAGAATACGGCATAAGGTGGAGATGGAGCTTATAAAACCGTAGGAGGCGAGGTGCAGCAAGTCATAGGTAGTGTCAAATTTGTTCAATGTGGAAGTAGGTCGTGCCAAGAAATCAGGCAAACAATGAATTCCAAGTATTAAGATCCCAGAAGTTGCAGTGTTGACTGGTTTGTAGATGGAATGTTCAGAGAACCGATGTTGTTGAATTAGGACACATGGCATCTCCTTGGTGTATCTCATTCAAGATTGATGGACTGACCACTTCGACTCAAGGTTGAGGGACTGATTTTCATTCTACTCTGTTCTTCAATGATTCTCCTTCGTATGGACTGATGCTGCAGCTACAGTGTGGACGAAAAGTTTCTCAATAAAGATACCAAGAGTTGCAATGGGTCTTCTATTTATCAAACTTGCCGTTCTCGAACCATTGATCTACAACAAACTATTTTGCTGACTCTCATACCGATCCTTACTCTACCCCAAACTTCTGAACCTCCTTACTCTACATTCCATCAATTCTCCTATAGTTGCTTTATATATAACCTTTATCTATTTATTCCTTGGCTAAGGCCATTCTCCTTGTATCCCTATCTTCCCTTTACTCTCACGGTAGCTACATACTAACTTATCTGATACATCTTTTGTCCTCTATAAAACATGCATTTCCTGACGTCTACCCATCACCTTTTATTCTCCAATATATAGTCCAATATATATTGTCATTACGTCTTAACCATAATCTGTTATACCTTCTTATCTTCATTTGCCTAAAATGTTGTAGGGCCTTTACAAATCCTTTTTCTATTTGATAGTTCAAATGTCCCCCATTATAATTTACCCCTGGCACACCACAAAAATCTGACCTTATTACGCTTCAACAACAGTTGATCTTGCTTTAGGCTTTAGGTTCCACCCTACCAAAAATGACACTCTCACTTGGTTATAACTCCCTAAACCTCACACACTGATCGTCTCCAAAATCTGTTCTCCCCTCTACATTTTTCCCTCTTTCCAGGTACTGAAACATTTTAGTATGACCCACTTTTCCGGCATTTAAACTTTTTTTTTATACCACAAATTACCAACGAATCTATACATTTGCATTCTCTCTTTCCCGGCTCTTACTGATTCTTCAACATTATTTTTTTCTGTTACGCTTCCCTACGTCTAACTTGGTCACATACAACCTGGCCTTCTGCAAATTAATTTTCTTCCCACTGTTACTTCCTTCCCAAACGTTGTTTCACTTAGATCCTAGGACGTCCAGATTCTTTTCTTTCATAACATGACAGTCATCTCTGTTTTTTCATCTGCATACAATTCATACACATTCAAACATCGAACATTTTATAAAAAAAAAAAAGTATGTGTTATTTTTATCAATTTATTCTCGAGTGGGGTTAAGAGCGCTTGCATAACCGGCCATTTTAGTCAGTCTCTACGGCAATTTGTCTCGCATAGGGAGGGTTGTTTTTCACTTTTCCTTTGGAGATGGAAATAGCCAAAACTATGTAGGAACAGCTTATTTCTGTGTCCTGTATTTTAAAATACCAATCAAATATGAGGGCATGTTCCCTCACTTCATATGTGGATGAGTTGCAACATACTATTGCTTATGTCCGGTCTGTTCCTGTCTATGTCTGTCGGTCTATCACCCTCTCTCTCTTATTTATATATATATATTATATATATATATTATATATATATTTTATATATATATATATATATATATATATATATATATATATATATATATATAGTTACAAGTTGGCCGTCTCACGAGCCCGGGTTGGACCCAAAAGATGAAAATCCCCAAAAAGAAAATAACTTGCTATCATCATTCAACTCCTTTCACCACACTCACACATAATCACTGTTTTTGCTCAGAGAGTGCCTCAGATACTACAACAGTTTAGCGAAAGCCATATTCTATGTTGACTACACATCATATCCATCCAAAACTGTAATATAACCAAAACCCCTCCTTTAGAGTGCAGGCATTGTACTTCCTAGTTCCAGGACCAAAGTCCGGCTATTATATTATTAACCGGTTTAATGAACCCCCTTCACTAAAATTTACCCTGCTCACACCCCAACAGATCGTAAGTCCCAAATACCATTGTCCCCATTCATTTCCTATCAAAAACCGCCACGCACGCTGCTGGAGCCAAGCCCCGCCACAAAACCTCCTTACCCCCCTCCAACACCCCCTTCTTCCCCTCAGATTTTACATCTCCATGTCATTCTACTTTGTCCATTCTCTCAAAAGACCAAAAACCACCTAAACAACCCTCTTCTGCCTCTGACTAATATTTTATTAACCCCAACCTTTTCAAAATTTCCAACCCCGAATTTTCTGCTAATATTTTAACCCCAAAACCCTTGCCCTTAGAAGGACATCTCCACCCCTCCGCCACTCCTCGCTGCCATTCAAAACCAGTTTCCCACCCTTTAAAAGGTGTTGGTACCTATACTCTATTTTTCCCTTCGTTGCCCCCTAGTTAAGTTTTTTTGTTCCAATATCCCTCAACTCACCATCACCTTTTTTCCCATCAATTCTAGTTTAAACCCTCATTCTTATAAATCCATCCCCCAACGTCATTCCAAGTATCTGAAAACTTCACTTCTTCCTTACTCCTCTCCCCAATTTGATACCCAATTTTTCTTTATTAAATCATTTGTTTCCCACACCTTATCTTTTTTTTTTCCTTTATCTTTTCCTTTACAACACTCCCAAACTCGCACTTTAAAACATTGAAATTTTTTTTTGGAATTCCTTAAGCCTATCTCGAAAAAGCAAAATGTGTCACTTCCCCTTTTGATTGATTTCCCCTAATTTAACCCACACCTCTCCCAACACCCTGCATTTACTTTTAAAACCCATCTATAAAATATATTAAACAAACCCTGGGGCATTTACACATCCCTGTTAAAACAAAATTTTACCCGGGAAGTAGTCTCCCCCTTTCACAACCCCCAACCGAGCCTCCTACCTCATAAAAACCTTTACGCATTTGTAAATTACCACCTATTCCTTTTACTTGCAAATCGTCACATTTCTCCCTTCCACTTATCATATGCCCCTTTTTTAAATTCATAATGCAAAAAAAACTTTTCCCCACCCTTTATTAAATACTGTTACTATAGTTAATGTAAAACATTGTCTAACCCCTCCCTACCACTCTAAAACCTCCTTTTCATCCCCAATCCCACATTCTGTCTTTCCCCTAAATTTTTTCAATTTACCCTACCATACACTTTTCCCGGTATACTCAGTAAACTTATTCCCCTTTTTAAATTTTTTCAATCCCCTTTTTCCCCCCCCCCTTTAATTTTAAAAGGGGCTATATGCTCTTGCCAATTTTGGT
>NW_026493959.1:0-19718 GCF_026875155.1 Cherax quadricarinatus
TGTGTGTGTTTTTGTGTGTGTTGTGTGTGTTGTGTTGTGGTGTGTGTGTGTGTGTGTGTGTTGTGTGTTGGTGTGTGTGTGTGTGTGTGTATGTATGTCGTGCGGAATATGTAAAACTGGTCAATTAGCAAGAACTCATTTGAAATTAAGTCATTTCTAAAATTTTCTCTTATACGTTTAAAATATATTTTTTTTCATTAATGTTAATGTAAAAATTTTTAATTTTGCACCAAAACTTACCTAACCTTACTATAACAAGAACAATTCATTTTAGCCTAACCCAACTAAATATATTTTAGATTTGTTTACAATAATTTAATACTAAACAAACATAGTTAAACATATTTTTTTCGTTAGGTTTAGAATGATTTTGGCGAAATTATTGCATGCACTGCCCTCATAAAAACTCTTTACAGCATTTAGTAACTTACCACCTATTCCATATACTTGCAACATCTGCCACATTGCTTCCCTATCCACTTTATCATAAGCCTTTTCTAAATCCATAAATGCAATGAAAACTTCCCTACCTTTATCTAAACACTGTTCACATACATGCTTCAATGTAAATACCTGATCTACACATCCCCTACCCACTCTAAAACCTCCTTGCTCATCCGCAATCCTACATTCTGTCTTACCTCTAATTCTTTTAATAATAACCCTACCGTACACTTTTCCTGGTATACTCAGTCAACTAATTCCTCTATAATTTTTACAGTCTTTTTTGTCCCCCTTCCCTTTATATAAAGGGACTATACATGCTCTCCGCCAATCCTCAGGTACCTTCCCCTCGTTCATACATTCATTAAACAAAAATCCCAACCACTCAAACACTATATCACCCCCTGCTTTTAACATTTCTGTCATGATCCCGTCAGTTCCAGCTGTTTTACCCCCTTTCATTCTACGTAATGCCTCACGCACCTCTTCCACACTTACATCCTGCTCTTCTTCACTCCTAAAAGATGGTATACACCCTGGCCAGTGCATGAAATTACTGCCTCCCTTTCTTCGTTGACTTTTAAAAGTTCCTCAAAGTATTCTTGCCATCTACCTAATACCTCCGTCTCCCCATCTACTAACTCTCCTACTCTGTTGTTAGCTGACAAATCCATTTGTTTCCTAGTTTTAGTTAAATTTAATATCTTTATTATGCACCCCATACCCATCCTGTGGGCGGTAGTCACCACATACCCATCCTGTGGGCGGTAGTCACCACGTACCCATCCTGTGGGCGGTAGTCAAAAGATTACAAAGGTACATAATGGGTCCAGTGACTGGACCCCAAAGTTATGATAGCTGAACTAATTACAAAATAATGAACTCCAGGTAGATCTGGTCACAATCATGGCAAGTTACAGAGGTAATGAATCAGCCTCACGCCTATACATGGTTACAGTCATGAACAAATTACAAAGAACATAAGAACATAAGAAAGGAGGAACACTGCAGCAGGCCTGTTGGCCCATACTAGGCAGGTCCTTTACAATTCATCCCACTAACAAACATTTGACCAACCCAATTTTCAATGCCACCCAAGAAACAAGCTCCGATGTGCAAGTCCCTCTCAAATCCAACCCCTCCCACTCATGTACTTATCCAACCTAAATTTGAAACTACCCAAAGTCCCAGCCTCAATAACCCAACTAGGTAGACTGTTCCACTCATCAACTACCCTATTTCCAAACCAATACTTTCCTATGTCCTTTCTAAATCTAAACTTATCTAATTTAAATCCATTACTGCGGTTTCTCTCTTGGAGAGATATCCTCAAGACCTTGTTAATATCCCCTTTATTAATACCTATCTTCCACTTATACACTTCGATCAGGTCTTCCCCTCATTCTTCGTCTAACAAGTGAATGTAACTTAAGAGTCTTCAATCTTTCTTCATAAGGAAGATTTCTAATGCTATGTATTAATTTAGTCATCCTACGCTGAATGTTTTCTAACGAATTTATGTCCATTCTGTAATATGGAGACCAGAACTGAGCTGCATAATCTAGATGAGGCCTTACTAATGATGTATAAAGCTGCAGTATAACCCTTTCGACTTCTGTTGCTTACACTTTGATATAAATCCCAGTAATCTATTTGCCTTATTACGTACGCTTAGGCATTGCTGTTTTGGGTTTTAAGGTTGCTGCTTACCATAACCCAAGTCCTTTTTCGCAATCTGTAGGCTAATTTCTACATTATTTAACTTATAAGTGCTAGGGTTAGGAAAACTCCCGAGCTTCAGAACCTTGCATTTATCTACATTGAACTGCATCTGCCACTTTTCTGACCAAGAGTAGAGTTTGTCTAAATCCTCCTGAAGTTCCCTAACATTACGTTTGAATCAATTATCCTACCTATCTTCGTGTCATCGGCGAATTTGTCATATCATAGTAATTCCTTCATCAAGATCATTGATATATATTATAAACAACAACGGGCCCAAGACTGATCCCTGTGGAACGCCACTTGTTACTGATCCCCACTCGGTTTTTAACCCCATTTTTTGGACACTCTCTGCTTCCTGTCTGGGGAGCCATGATTCGATCCACGAGAGCACCCTTCCCCCAAGCCATGAGCTGCTACTTTCTTCAACAGTCTTTGGTGCGGAACTCTATCAAATGCCTTACTAAATCTAAGTAAACAATATCAAATTCTTTATTGTGGTCACAGCCTCAAAAAGTTTTCTGAAGAAAGTTAATAAATTAGTTTTGACAAGACCCGGGCCCTTTTGAATCCATGCTGAGTATCATTTAAACAAGCTATGCTTATCGAGATGGCTTCTTATAATCTCAGCCCATAATTGACTCTAGTAATTTTCCTACAATTGAGGTCAGGCTTATTGGGCGGTAATTTGACGGTAACGACTTGTCCCCTGTTTTAAAAATAGGAATTACGTTAGCCATCTTCCAAAATATCAACAAACACCTGTTTGAAGAGATAAATTAAAATATTAGTTAATGGTTCACAGACTTCCATTTTGCATTTCCCTTTTGAAACCCTTGAAAAAACCTCATCAGGACCCGGTGGAAATTATTTTGTTCAGTCGGTCTATCTGCTTCACAACCATTTCACTAGGACTGTGATGTTACATAATTTATCTTCTTCTGGCCCACTATAAAAATTAATTACCGGAATATTATTAGTGTCTTCCTGTGTAAAAACGAGAGAAAATAATTATTTAAAAACGAGCACATTTCATTCTCTTTGTCAGTAAGATGCCCATAGTTATTTTTAAGGGACCTATCTTATCTCTGACTTTTTGTTTTATATACCTGGAAAAAACTTTTTGGGTTTTGTTTTAGAATCCCTAGCAACTTTAATTTCATAGTCCCTTTTAGCTTTTCCCTTTTCCCCTTTTTTAAAGTCCCTCTTAATGTCAATATACTGATTCATAAGATGACCCTCGCCTCTTTTGATACGCCTATGAATTCCTTTTTTATGCCCTAGTAGATATTTCAGCCTATTATTCATCCATTTTGGGTCATTTCTATTTGATCTAATTTCCTTATAAGGGATAAACGTTCTTTTAGCAGCATGTATTGTGTTCAGAAAACTGTCATATTGATAGCTCTCTTCGTTACCCCATTTCAACAGATGATAAGTGTTCTCTAAGCCCATCGTAATCTGCTAAGTCGAAAATCTGGGACTGTTACTGAGTTATCCCTACTATCATACTTCCATTCAATTCTAAATGTAATTGATTTGTGGTCGCTAGCACCCAGTTCCTCTGAAACTTCTAAATTATTAACAAGGGATTCATTGTTTGCCAGAACTAAGTCAAGCAGGTTATTTCCCCTTGTAGGTTCTGTCACAAACTGCTTCAAAAAACAATCCGAACTACTTCTAAGAAATCGTATGATTCTAAATTCCCAGTCAAGAAATTCCAATCAATATGACTAAAGTTAAAGTCTCCTAGAATTACTACATTATCGTGCCTTGTGGCCCTAACAATTTCCTCCCATAGTAGTCTCCCCTGGTCCCTTTCTAAATTTGGGGACGGTATATCACACCTAAATTAATTTTTCATGCCCCTGAAAATTCTATCCAAACAGACTCTGTATGTGTTACTTCCGACTTAATACCCGTTTTTACGCAACAGTTCAAGCGATCTCGGACATACAATGCCCCCACCCCCCTTCCCGATACTTCTATCTACTTGGAACAATTTAAAACCCTGAATGTGACATTCTGCAGGCATGTCCGACATTTTGAATTAAACCACGTCTCAGTAATGGCAAATACATCTATGTTACCTGCACTAGCAACTAGTCTCAACTCGTCCATCTTATTCCTAGCACTGCGACTATTTGTGTAATAAATTTTAATGACCCTCCACTCTCTTTACCCTTCCTGCTCCTTTCTGTTATTCCACTAAACCTATTACTGTCCTTGTCAATTAGTGCCACTGGCTTTCCAATATCCACCTCATTTTGCCTATTACTAGTTCTCCTAGTACTCAAGTTACTACCCTGCGACTTCACAGTTTTCCCGCCAAAACCCATACCACTAACTATTCCTAGTTTAAAGACCTAACAGCTCCCTCCACTGCGTTGGCCAGTGCTCCCACCCCACACCTAGATAAGTGAACCCCATCCCTGGCATACATGTCATTTCTGCCATAGAAGAGGTCCCAGTTGTCAACGAATGAACCACTGATACGTCCACACCTGGTCACAATTGTAATGAGTTATAAATACAAATATTAAGTGGGTCATACACTCCCACGAACGCACGCACACACACATACATACACACACACCACACACACACACACACACACACACACACACACACACACACACACACACACACACACACACACACACACACACACACATACACACACACACACACACACACACACACACACACACATACACACACACACACATAGGTCTCCCACCCTCACAGGCCCCCCAAACCACAGTGTTGGAAAAGAAACTGAAGGTAAGGTACACAAATGCTGATGGAATAACAAATAAGTGGGAGGAGTGGCACGAAAGAGTCAAAGAGGCATCACCGGACATCATAACTCTCACAGAAACCAAGCTTTCAGGTATGATAACAGATGCCATCTTTCCAACGGGATACCAGATCCTGAGGAAAGACAGAGGGAACAGGGGGGGTGGAGGAGTGGCATTGCTGATCAAAAACCGATGGAATTTTGATGAGCTGGAGAGAGGAGACAACAGAGAAGAAAGTGGATACATAGCAGGAACGCTTCACTCTGGAGGTCCCAAGGTGGTAATAGCAGTGATGTAAAACCCACCACAGAACAGCAGGAGGCCAAGGCAAGAGTACGACGAGAGCAATAGAGCGATGGTTGGCACACTGGCTGCAGTGGCCAGAAGAGCTCATGCATGCAGGGCAAAGCTCCTGATCATGGGTGACTTTAACCACAAGGAGATCGATTTGGAGAACTTGGAGCCACATGGGGGCCAAGATACATGGAGGGCTAAGATGATGGAGGTGGTACTGGAAAACTTCATGTACCAACACGTAAGGGACACGTCAAGAGAGAGAGGAGAGGATGAACCAGCAAGACTGGACTTAGTATTCACCTTGAGCAGTGCAGATATCGAGGACATCACATATGAAAGACCCCTTGGGGCCAGCGATCATGTGGTTTTAAGCTTCGAATACACAGTAGAGCTACAAGTGGAGGGAGAAGCAGGGAGGCCAGGACGAATGAAGTCAAACTACAAGAAAGGGGACTACACGGGAATGAGGAACTTCCTGAACGGGGTTCAGTGGGACAGAGAACTGGCAGGGAAACCAGTTAATGAGATGATCGAATATGTAGCAACAGTATGCAAGGAGGCTGAGGAGAGGTTTGTACCCAAGGGTAACAGGAATAATGAAAAAGCCAGGATGAGCCCATGGTTCACCCAAAGGTGCAGGGAGGCAAAAACCAAGTGTGCTAGGGAATGGAAGAAATATAGAAGGCAAAGGACCCAGGAGAATAAGGAGAGCAGTCGTAGAGCCAGAAACGAATATGCACAGATAAGAAGGGAGGCCCAAAGACAATATGAAAACGACATAGCAGCGAAAGCCAAATCTGACCCGAAGCTGTTATACAGCCACATCAGGAGAAAAACAACAGTCAAGGACCAGGTAATCAGGGTAAGGAAGGAAGGAGGAGAGACAACAAGAATAGATCGTGAAGTATGTGAGGAACTCAACAAGAGATTCAAAGAAGTGTTCACAGAGTAGACAGAAGGGGCTCCAGAAAGACGGAGAGGTGGGACACACCACCAAGTGCTGGACACAGTGCACACAACCGAGGAAGAAGTGAAGAGGCTTCTGAGTGAGCTAGATACCTCAAAGGCAATGGGACCAGATAACATCTCCCCATGGGTCCTGAGAGAGGGAGCAGAGGCGCTATGTGTACCCCTAATAACAATATTCAATACATCTATCGAGACAGGGAGATTGCCTGAGACATGGAAGACAGCAAATGTAGTCCCAATCTTTAAAAAAGGAGATAGACATGAAGCACTAAACTACAGACCAGTGTCACTGACGTGTATAGTATGCAAAATCATGGAGAAGATTATCAGGAGAAGAGTGGTGGAACACCTAGAAAGGAATGATCTCATCAACAGCAGCCAACATGGTTTCATGGATGGGAAATCCTGTGTCACAAACCTACTGGAGTTCTATGACATGGGGACAGCAGTAAGACAAGAAAGATAGGGGTGGGTGGATTGCATATTCGTGGACTGCAAGAAGGCGTTTGACACAGTTCCACACAAGAGATTGGTGCAAAAACTGGAGGATCAAGTAGGGATAACAGGGAAGGCACTACAATGGATCAGGGAATACTTGTCAGGAAGACAGCAGCGAGTCATGGTACGTGGCGAGGTGTCAGAGTGGGCACCTGTGACCAGCGGGGTCCCACAGGGGTCAGTCCTAGGACCAGTGCTGTTTCTGGTATTTGTGAACGACATGACGGAAGGAACAGACTCTGAGGTGTCCCTGTTTGCAGATGACGTGAAGTTGATGAGAAGAATTCACTCGATCGAAGACCAGGCAGAACTACAAAGGGATCTGGACAGGCTGCAAACCTGGTCCAGCAATTGGCTCCTGGAGTTCAATCCCACCAAGTGCAAAGTCATGAAGATTGGGGAACTGCAAAGAAGACCACAGACGGAGTACAGTCTAGGGGGGCCAGAGACTACAACCTTCACTCAAGGAAAAAGATCTTGGGGTGAGTATAACACCAGGCACATAAATAAATAACAAAAAGGCACAATACCGTGACTGGAACGATACACAAATAACCCGCACATAAAAGAGAGAAGCTTACGACGACGTTTCGGTCCGACTTGGACCATTGACCATTGACCATTGACCATTTTTTTTTTTATTTCACCACTTCCCCTTTCACGCACCTCTGTGCGCTTGCTCTCCCTCAGTGGGCATCTAGCTCTCTTGCAGTGCTCCTCTTCCTTTGTTTTTGACTGGCTCGTCATCCTTATTTCCCACTTCTACCACTACCACTACTACTACCTCTTCTTCTTCTACTACTACAACTACTGATGAAATTAAGACACATGTGCGGCGTCTGGTTGTCTTTGTTGTGGACGTTTTGCCATCTAGTGGCTGGCTGGATGGCGAAACGTCTACGATGGGGATGCCCGGGTGTTGAGCATGTGTCTTAATTTCATCTTGTCGGTATTATATACAATTCTTGTACTACTACTACTAATATTACTACTACTACTACTACTACTACTACTACTACTACTACTACTACTACTACTACTACTACTACTACTACTACTACTACCTCCACCTCTTCCTGCCTATATATAGCCGTCCTGCTCCACCTCTGTTAGTGTGACTTTGTCAATGGTCCAACTCGGCCGAAACGTCGTCGTAAGCTTCTCTCTTTTATGTGCGGGTTATTTGTGTACCAGGCACATCTCCTGAAGCGCACATCAACCAAATAACTGCTGCAGCATATGGGCGCCTAGCAAACCTCAGAACAGCATTCCGACATCTTAATAAGGAATCGTTCAGGACCCTGTACACCGTGTACGTTAGGCACATATTGGAGTATGCGGCACCAGTTTGGAACCCACACCTAGCCAGGCACGTAAAGAAACTAGAGAAAGTGCAAAGGTTTTCAACAAAACTAGTCCCAGAGCTAAGAGGTATTTCCTACGAGGAGAGGTTAAGGGAAATCAACCTGACGACACTGGAGGACAGGAGAGATAGGGATGACATGATAACGACATTCAAAATACTGAGAGGAATTGACAAGGTGGACAAAGACAGGATGTTCCAGAGATTGGACACAGTAACAAGGGGACACAGTTGGAAGTTGAAGACACAGATGAATCACAGGGATGTTAGGAAGTATTTCTTCAGCCACAGAGAAGTCAGTAAGTGGAATGGTTTGGGAAGCGATGTAGTGGAGGCAGGATCCATACATAGCTTTAAGCAGAGGTATGATAAAGCTCACGGTTCGGGGAGAGTGACCTAGTAGCGATCAGTGAAGAGGCGGGGCCAGGAGCTCGGACTCGACCCCTGCAACCTCAACTAGGTGAGTACAACTAGGTGAGTACACACACACATACACACACATGTAGTAATGCTTTATTTACAGCTAGCAAAGTCAGGTATTTCTCCAGAATGGTCTGTAATATACCACTGTGGATAAAATACTTTGCCATTTCTTGAACGTTTATGAGTGAGTCGTCTCTAAATTCATTAATTTGATCGCACTCCAGTATATAATGACGCAGGGTGTAACAATAGTCCATCTGGCAAAGTTTACATTTCGTTTGGTATACATCTGGTGGAGGTGATTTAACCTGCCAAAGATACTTGTAACCCAGTCGGAGCCGGGCGGTAGTGACATCCAAGAGTCTGCTTTGTTGGATGCACCATAGACATGTGGCTCCTCCTGCATGATGGAATGATGACAGATGGACTGACTTGTGTCAATCTCCCTAAATCTTAAGTCAATAAAGTTTAATTGAGGTTCTTTTCGTATTATTGTTCTCAAACTGCTAACTGAAAACCCAAGATTGTAATCTACTCCCTGAAAATAAATGGTATAAAATACCGACACGATGGGAACATAAACACATATGCAGTTTAATGTGATCCTTTATTGACAACGTTTCGCCCACACAGTGGGCTTTTTCAAGTCACAAGCAGATCTGTTTGTGACTTGAAAAATCCCACTGTGTGGGCGAAACGTTGTCAATAAAGGATCACATTAAACTGCATATGTGTTTATGTTTCAATCTACTCCCTCTTTGAAAGCATACAGCTTAGCCAATTTATCAGTTCTATCATGTATCCGAAGACCAATGTGAGATAGAATCCACAGCATGTGCACTCTGACTCCACTGTCCACAATCTTACCATACCTGTGTCTGGCTTCTGACACAAGCATGCCACAATTTATACTTAATGAGTTGAGAGCATTTATGGATGACAGAGAATCAGTTACAATTGTAGTGTCAACCTTAGAGACATGGACGCATTTGAGTGCAAGGAGTATGGCAAACAGTTGTGTTTGAAGGGTAGAGGCCCAGTTATTGATGCGTGCCTCAATTTCTTTATGAGAGCCATCACTCTGTATGGCAACAGCAGCACTACCAGCTGCACCAGTGGACTGGTGAACAGAACCATCAACGTAAATAATTTGTGAAAGAGTGTTCTGTGTGACTAAGTTATCAATACAGCTTAAGGCATCATGTTTGGCTTCAAGACGAAGCTTTGGTTGTGATTTAAGAAGAGTTTTGGGGGGAAATGGAGGAATGGTAGTTTAGAATGGGGTGATGTCCCATGAAGCAGGGAAGTGTCTCTGTTGCCTAACTTGACATAGATCATGTAGCTGGTTCATTCGGAGGTCGGTTCCAGTTTTTTCGATCCATCTGGAAGGATGTTCATCAGTGCTGAGGAAAGTTTGGAGGGCTTCTGTGCAGGGGTTTGAATGAGCTAGCCTAGGCATATTGACCCCAATAAGGATATTTCTTTTAGTAACACGATCTCTAATGCTTGGAATATTAAGTTCTTTCCGAATATTTAAAATTTTGGCAGTACGAGGGCATCCTAGGATGATCCTCATTGCTTCGTTTTGCAGCTTTTCCAGCCCTCCAAGCTTCCAGTCAGACACGAGGGCAAGTAGTGGCGCCGCATAATCAACCAATGATCTAATATAAGCAAGATACATTATTTTCATAAATTTAACATTAGCTCCATACCTAGGATGAAAACCTGCCACAACTCTAAGTGCTCTCAGCCTTTCTTTGTATTGGCGACAAAGTCTCGTTACAACAGGTCCAAGTAGTGGAACCTCAAAGCCAAGATACCTTTATCTGCTTACATATTCTAGAAATGACCCATCATGCAACTGGATCTGACGAACTGTGCCTCTCTGTCGAGGAGGACGCCTGTTGAGTATCTTTGTTTTATTCCCTGAGATTATTAACCCCAGGTCCTTACACGAGGCTAGTACATGATTAAGAATGTTTTGGGTGTTGGAGAATCCGGTGGTGTGAATCATTATATCATCAGCAAAACTAATCATATAATGATGGGGCTGGATAGGCATAGCATTAAGTAAGGCATTAATCAGAATATTGAAAAGGGTGGGACTAAGCACACCTCCCTGTGGGGTTCCTAATTCAAAATCTTTAGTTACACTTCTATGTCCCTGGAACAACACAGACGACTTTCTGTTGGACAGGTAGCCTTTAATCCAGCAGAGAAGTCATCCTCCAACATCCATTCTGGCAAGTTCACTAATGATTACATGTCGGTTGGCTACATCAAAAGCGGATTTAAGGTCAAGGAAGGTAGTGTATGAGCTGTCAGTGTGCAGAGTGAGAAAGTTGGCTATGCAATGATGCACACTCCTTCCATACATGAAGCCATGCAACCGGGGAGACAAGAATTGCTTAATTCTGTGCATAAGACGATTAAGAATCATCCTTTCGAATGTTTTACACAAGCAGCTAGTAAGGGATATTGGGCGAAACGAGTTTTGTTGATTGGACTTCGGAATGGGAATAATGAGGCTGTTGGTTCATGATTTAGGGAGCTCCCCAGTGACATAGCTCACGTTATATAATTCAAGTTAAGGATTACCTGGTACTCGACACAGTAATCTGAGTATGTTGAAAGTAATACCATCCTCACCAGGAGACGTGGAGTTGTCCTTAGTGCTGCATCAAGTTCATAATTAGTGAAATTGATATTGCAATCATCTGCCTTGCTGAGCATAAAGCAAACAAGTCTCTCCCTTGCATCATATTTGTCCATTAATTTTGTCTGTATGGTACTGGGAAGATTGTCATAGCTAGATGTAGCAGCCCAAGCACTGACTAACTCATTCGCTCTATGTAAGGGATGAGGGTGCTCGATCTGCCCAGTTCTGTTACCCTCAATTCTATTTATGTCCCTCCATGCCCGGCTAAGTGGGGTGTGAGCATTAAGACCATTGACAAATTGTTCCCAGTCTGTTTGCCGCAGCTCTGTCATACGCTCTCTGGCAGCAGCAAGGGCAGTTTGGAAGAGCCTCAGCATTTCAGGGGTACGATGGTTTCTGTAGGCTAAGCCTAGTCTGCGAGCAGTAGGTTTCAGTGTTCGAAGTTTAGAATCATTGTAATAGGTATGATTTTTATAAGACTTATGATTATTATGGAAGTCATTTGGATTTAGAGTAGTAGGAGGTTTCAGAGGCGGTTCTAAGTAGTTCTGAATACTGATCACAAGGTCATTGTTAAAAGTCTCGACAGAGGAACACTCATAGGAATTATACCAGTCAGTCACATGTGCAACAAAGTCATCATGCTGATCAGGGGGAACATTAAAACGTTTCCGTTTGAATATCCCACCAGGGAGGATAGTATTACCAATATCTAGGGAGGTTAGCCTTGGGAAATGATCTGATGATATATCTGTTACACTAGAGGACTCACAGCTGGCAGATCAAGGGCGCCTCTATAGATATGTGTGGGTTCAAGGTCACCTACAACTTGAACATTATCATGACTGTTTAAGAGTGACAACAGTTTATTACCATTACGATTACCAAACTGAGAGTTTCCAATGCTCTTGTGTCTTGCATTATAATCACCAATAATAAGAGTAGGTTCTGACTGAGCACAAATTGGGAGCTCCAAGTAATTAAACTTATCAGCAGGAGCGTACAAGTTAAATATGTTGAGAACAGAGTTCCCAATATAAATCCTAACACCTCTGTTTTCTTATGTGCAAGAAGTTGATGGGGAAGTGATTTTTTAATATATAGAACACAAGAGTTAGTAGATTTGAGGTTATATGCAACAAATGATGGCGATTTAGGGGGCTGGGATTTTTCAGGGACTCTGCACTCTTGTAGACACACAACATCAATGGATTCAGTGGTTACTTTATGATGAAGGTCAGAAAATCTTTTTCTAAGTGACGCAATATTTCAGCTTAAAATGGATAGTTTATATGAGTTTCGTTCCATTATAAAAGTCCAGGGATAGAATTCAATTTCTTAGCAAAATGAAAAAAACTTACTAAATAACAAACAGACATAATCATTATCAATATCATCAGTATTATCCTTATCCATGAGTCTCTTAAGTGCACTTCCACTATGGAGACCTCTTGGGAGTCTTTGTTTAAAGAAGTCACGGCGCTCTTTGTCTGTGAATGTATGAAGGTGACACTATCCCTCGCACTCACCTCTCCACTTTTATTACACTCATCACTATCATCACATGTATCACTTCCCTCATCATTATGACCAGTGATACATACACCATTATCAACAACCGGGTCATCTCCACACTCAGTATCTATTAATACATTACACTCATCATGTTGACTATCATGATGGTCTTCACTGCCCTTATCATCTTCACTGTGATTGTAAACACCACTATCAGATTCATCATTTTTGTAATTATTAACACTGCAATCATCAGTTTGTTCATTATCACCACACTCATTTTCATAATGGCTGACAATCTGTGGGTTGTCAGCCTCTGTAAGTTTTCCCTCGTGGTGCTCAAGTTGTTGTTTCAAACACCATTGTTGCTTCTCCAGTACTGTTATGCGCAGCTGCATGTTGTGTACCACCCCAACAAGACTAGCTTCATCTGGAGGTATGAAGTCCCGGTCGGCTGAGCCAGGTGGATGACTGACAGTTGACTGCCAGACAGGTAGTGTCAACACCAGCAGCATTACTAGTGTTGATAGCAGACGTGATCGTGCTCTGTTGATGTACTCCCTGAGTGACTCGCTCAACCACATTGTCTGAAATCAGGCATGGGTCAGTATTCAGACATGTCGTATCTGGTAGGCCTACTTCCTCATCATGGGGGGTGATGGGTGAGGCGGGAGCCCTGCGGCTGGCGATGTGGGCAGCTTTCACTCTGCAGTCAGCATGAGCAGCTGTGACTCCTGGAGTCTTACAATTGATACATTGTAATGCAACGGTCTGGTGTTTCTTGATCATATTATAGCACTGGTGAGAAGGATGGGCCTTGGCACACACTGCACACCAGTGTGGCTTAGCTGGGCATTTCCAAGCAATGTAACCCCAGCGCTGACACTTGTAGCATCTACGGTGAGGTGGTTTGTACAAAGCTATTTTGTAACTCCTGTTAAGCACTGCACGAGAGTAGATATATGATGGTGGAGTCCCTTGACCAATCCACTCAGCCAATATCAGATCATTTGGAAGTCGACGAGGGTTTGCAACTTGATCTGACAACAGGAATTTAGGATCCATGTACTTATTGACATTGTGGATAACAATAAGTACTTTAGGTGATCTTGGTGGGGCAGCTTGGAGTTGGATGTTAGCATATTTATGAGTAACAAGTTTTTCTATGAATGTTGGGCCGTTAGTAACAAAAACGTAATTATCCTCGTCATGACGAAAGGGAGTCTGAAGGTTTTCTTCTGGGTTGTCTAGTGTAGCTTCGTAAAACCATCTAAACTTGACCTCAAACTCAGTGTTAGCAGGGAAATCAAGCCTAACCATTCTGCGATGGCTGTTGTTGCTCTCGTTGTTTCTTGCAGCCTCCTTTGAAATCCTTTTTTTTTCAAAGCTTCCTTACTTCTATAACGTTCGAATTCGCCTTCACCATCATTTACTTCGTTCACATCCATAGGTCACTTCTAGTTCAGCTGCTTGAGGTGGAAGAGTTAGTCTGTTACTCTTGGGTCAGCGAAACCGCCTTTATTCCATAAGAGAGAAGGGACAAGGAAGGGATATTCACCTCGCTAGACACAGGCAATATGGGTGTAGTGGCCTGCGAGTCGCAGTGCCATTTTCAAGGTCATTCACTGGGCCACAGTCGTCTCGAGAGTTACCAACACTCTACTACTCGTTAATTACTCCAAGCCCGCAGCATTTAACATATCTAGCACACGTGTCTTGGAATGACAATCAAATTTTCACTCTGTAGACAAACAAATCAGCACAAACTTACTATGTTATAGATGAACCTCTGGCTTGTTACAGTTAAAAAGCCGTCTCCGAAAGGAGTTACCAGGTACTGCAATGCTCGTTAAATTGTTCTTAACCACTCTTGTTGTGTTCCAGCTATGCAGCATTCCTCCCAGAAACACTCAGTGCATAGAAGAATAACAAGTCATCTTCCTCAGTTAGAGATATAACACATTTTGTACAAGCCGCACAGTCAGGTCTGGATCACCAACTCACGCTGGATGGGAGATTCGTCCGTATTTCTCAGGTAGGCAGAGGTGACTAGCTGTGCGGAACTCAGATATTCGAGTACAAGCGGAGCAGCAAAATACGCCTCTACACTGCACGTTGATAGAGGCGAATGGCTGAGTTTAATGGCGGAGAGTTGGGGATACAGGAGAATAGAAGGGGTAACTGAGCACGCACATTCGCCTCTCCAGGTGATGCAGTGCCTTGCTCAAGGTCATTGACCAAGGCAGACTTCTCAAGAGTTACCAAACACTGCAGTACTCATACAAATAGTTACTCACTCCAAACTTGCAGAACTTCTAGCACACGTGTCTTGGAATGAAAGACGAATTTTCAGTGTGTGTGCACACCTGGGTTACCAACTCACGTAGGACTGCACACTCGTCGTTATTCCTCAGGTTGGTAAAGGGATGAGCTGCGCACATTTTCAGAGGCACGAGTAGCAGTGGACTAGCAAAATTCACCTCTACACTGTATGTTGATAGAGGCGACAGGCCGAGGTCAAATGAAAGGAAGAGGGGAAGCAGAGGCCTGTGAGGGCATTTTCAAAATGGAAAACTATTTCCAGTGTTTCACTAGGTATATCATTGGAGTTTACCTGGAGAGAGTTCCGGGGGTCAACGCCCCCGCGGCCCGGTCTGTGACCAGGCCTCCTGGTAGATCAGAGCCTGATCAACCAGGCTGTTGCTGCTGGCTGCATGCAAACCAATGTACGAGCCACAGCCCGGCTGGTCAGGAACCGACTTTAGGTGCTTGTCCAGTGCCAGCTTGAAGACTGCCAGGGGTCTGTTGGTAATCCCCCTTATGTATGCTGGGGGGCAGTTGAACAGTCTCGGGCCCCTGACACTTACTGTATGGTCTCTTAACGTGCCAGTGACACCCCTGGTTTTCATTGGGGAGATGTTGCATCGTCTGCCAAGTCTTTTGCTTTCGTAGTGAGTGATTTTCGTGTGCAAGTTCGGTACTAGTCCCTCTAGGATTTTCCAGGTGTATATAATCATGTATCTCTCCCTCCTGCTTTCCAGGAAATACAGGTTTAGGAACCTCAAGCGCTCCCAGTAATTGAGGTGTTTTATCTCTGTTATGCGCGCCGTGAAGGTTCTCTGTACATTTTCTAGGTCAGCAATTTCACCTGCCTTGAAAGGTGCTGTTAGTGTGCAGCAATATTCCAGCCTAGATAGAACAAGCGACCTGAAGAGTGTCATCATGGGCTTGGCCTCCCTAGTTTTGAAGGTTCTCATTATCCATCCTGTCATTTTTCTAGCAGATGCGATTGATACAATGTTATGGTCCTTGAAGGTGAGATCCTCCGACATGATCACTCCCAGGTCTTTGACGTTGGTGTTTCGCTCTATTTTGTGGCCAGAATTTGTTTTGTACTCTGATGAAAATTTAATTTCCTCGTGTTTACCATATCTGAGTAATTGAAATTTCTCATCGTTGAACTTCATATTGTTTTCTGCAGCCCACTGAAAGATTTGGTTGATGTCCGCCTGGAGCCTTGCAGTGTCTGCAATGGAAGACACTGTCATGCAGATTCGGGTGTCATCTGCAAAGGAAGACACGGTGCTGTGGCTGACATCCTTGTCTATGTCGGATATGAGGATGAGGAACAAGATGGGAGCGAGTACTGTGCCTTGTGGAACAGAGCTTTTCACCGTAGCTGCCTTGGACTTTACTCTGTTGACGACTACTCTCTGTGTTCTGTTAGTGAGGAAATTATAGATCCATCGACCGACTTTTCCTGTTATTCCTTTAGCACGCATTTTGTGCGCTATTACGCCATGGTCACACTTGTCGAAGGCTTTTGCAAAGTCTGTATATATTACAACTGCATTCTTTTTGTCTTCTAGTGCATTTAGGACCTTGTCGTAGTGATCCAATAGACAGACAGGAGCTACCTGTTCTAAACCCATGTTGCCCTGGATTGTGTAACTGATGGGTTTCTAGATGGGGGGTGATCTTGCTTCTTAGGACCCTTTCAAAGATTTTATGATATGGGATGTTAGTGCTATCGGTCTGTAGTCACAACTCACACATAAGAGTTCTCACAACACTGAAGCTGTCTTCCAACAGTATGAGTTTTAATGATGACTTATCAGTCGGGAGAAATGGGTAGGCCTGCAAATTGGTAGGTCAAGATCCCCCCCAGCACACATCTACTCCCCTCGACCACTCAGCCGAGGCTGTTGCTCCATAGGCTTTCTTAACTTGTTTAACTCCAAAAATTTTTCTTATTTTCATTAAAATTTCTTGACAGTGCCTCTCCCACTCTATCATCTGCTCTCCTTTAGCTCTCTCTCACCACTCTCTTCACCATTCTTTTACTCTCCATATACTCTACTCTTCTTATAACACTTCTGCTTTGTAAAAACCTCTCATAAGCTACCTTTTTCTCTTTTATCACACCCTTTACTTCATCATTCCACCAATAACTCCTCTTTCCTCCTGCACCCACCCTCCTATAACCACAAACTTCTGCCCCACATTCTAATACTGCGTTTTTTTAAAACTATTCCCCAAACCCTCTTCAACCCACACCCCCCAGTGATCATACTTGCACCAGCCCACCTTTCTGCCATAGTGGTTTATTATATCACCCTAACTTCCTCCTCCCTTAGTTTATACACTTTCACCTCCCTCTTACTTGTTGCCATTTTCCTCTTGTCCCATTAATTTATTATAATTTTTTTTATATTAAAGTCCAGGGTTTATTCCCTGCCGACTCAGCAAAGATAGAAGAGAGACAGTACCAGTATAAAAGAGTAGTTCAGTTCGCCCTCCTCCTCAGCCGCTGGGCACCGGCGACAAATATTGTCTGCTTAAATAGGGATTAATTGTCTCTCATAAAACCCAACCTTAGTTGCAACCACTGGTCTCTCGGAAAGAAAGACGTGGCGGTGATTCTATTCATGGACGCTATGCTAATGTGTCAAGGACGCTCATGCCTAATGTATCTTAGACGCCAGTGCCTAATGTATCATGGGCGCTGGTGCCTAATAAATCATGGACGGGGGTGCTAATGCGACGGTCTGGAGTTTTGAGGACTCTTCTGACCCGCGGGGTTCAAAAGCCCGCCGTGGTTGGTTTTCGTTAGCCAAATAGTGTCATTACGATTCGTGTGAATAATTGTATCATGGACGATGGTGCCTAATGTATCATGGTCGCTGGTTGGTGCTTACTGTATCTCTGGACTCTCTTGCCTATTGTATCATGGTTGCCTGGTGACTAATGTATCATGGACGTTAGTGCTTAATGTATCATGGACGCAGGTGCCTACTGTATCATGGACGCTCTTGCCTAATGTATCATGGACTCTCTTGCCTAATGACGATGGACGCTGGATGCCTATATGTAATCATGGACGCTTGGTGCAGGGTAATAATTGCATCATGCGGACGCTGTGTGACTAATGTGTCATGGGCGCTTCGTGCCTAATGTTAGGACGCTCGTGTGTAAAAGGTATTCATGAACGCTCGTGCCCTAATGTATCATGGACGCTCGTGTGTAATGTATCATGGACGCTCGTGCATAATGTATTATGGACGATCGTGCGCAATGTATCATGGACGCTCGTACCTAATGTGTCATGGACGCTCGTGCATAATGTATTATGGACGCTCGTGACTTATGTTTATATGGACGCTCGTGCCTAGTGTATCATGGCGCTCATGCTTAATGTATTCATGGTACGCTCATGACTAATGTATCTGGGACGCTGGGTGACTATGTATCAAGGACGCTGTTTGACTAATGTATCATTAGCGCTCAAGATTAATGGTTATGGACGATCGTGACTAATTGTTATCATGGATGTCGTGACTAATTGTATCATGGACGCTCGTGCCCTAAATGTATCATGGACGCTGGTGACTAACGTATCATGGACGCTCGTGACTAATGTATCATGGTCACTCTTTCGTAATGTATAATGGACGCTGGTGGATAATGTTTCATTGGGACGCTCGTGACTAATGTGTCACGGACCGCTCTTGACGTAATGTATTAATGGTCGCTGGTGACTAATGTATCTTGGACGCTCTTGTGTAATGTATCAAGGGACGCTGGTGACTAATGTTTCTTGGTCGCTGTGGACTAACTGGTATCATGGACGCTTCGTGACTAATGTATCATGGAGGTTCTTGCCTAGGACGCTCGTGACTAATGTATCATGACGCTGTGATAATGAATCATGGACGCTCGTGACTAATGTATCATGGACGCTGAGACTAATGTCATGACGCTGTGACTAATGTAATGACCTGGTGACAATGTATCATGGACGCGTCATGACTAATGTATCATGGACGCTGGTGACTAATGTATCATCGACGTTGGGAACTAGATATGGACGCTGTGACTAAGTACATGGACGCTCTGTGATAATGTATCATGGACGCTGGTGACTAATGTACATGGACGCTGGGGATAATGTATCATTTACGCTGTATTAATTGTATCATGGAGGCTCGTGACTAATGCATCATGGACCTGGTTAACTATTTTATCATGGACGCTCGTGACTAATGTATCAAGGACGCTGGGGATTTAATGTATCATGGACGCTCGTGACTAATGTATCATGGACCCTGGAAATAATGTATCATGGACGCTGTGATAATGTATCATGGACCTGGTGACTAATGTATCATGGCGCTGGTGACTAATGTAACCCTGGACGCTGTGACAAATGTACATGGACCTGTAAATAATGTACATGGACGCTGGTGATAATTATCATGGACCGGTGACTAAATTGTGACTAATGTACAGGGACGCTGGGACAAAAGTATCATGGACGCTGGGGACTAATGTATCATGGACGCTGTGACTAAAGTATAAGGGACGCTGGTGATAATGTATCATGGACGCCGTGAACTAATGTAAACATGGACGCTTGTGACTAATGTACATGGACCCCTGAGACTAAAGTATCATGACGTGGGGACTAAGTATCAAAGGACGCTGGTGACAATGATCAGACGCTGTGACTAAAATGGGTTTAAGAAAA